>CABEEJ010009624.1:0-17634 GCA_901482245.1 Timema douglasi
TTCCGACATTCCGCCGGGATTTAATGTTTTCTTGTTGTTTTTTTTTTGTGTGTGTCAGGGTAGACCATGCATTTTATTACTTGTCGTGATCGTTCATGCGTGCTAGAAATACCTTTTCCCCTGCTTTAAGGAATGGAACGTGAGGTATTTATATTTTACTTTCTTTAGAATAAAAAACTTAATATTGTTTCAATAGATATAAATATATTTTAACAGAAACTTTTTAAAATTAAGATTTTGTACATATGCCACTTTATGCTTATAAATATTTTAAATAACTGTTGAAAATACTATGTGTAGAAAATTAAACGATTCTCCACTCTCCATCCACGTAAATGCGGGTACACTTCCTCTAAGTTCAACCTTAATTTCCAACACAGCGTAATTAGTAGCCCTACATTTGCGTACAGCCCTAACGGTTAGTGAGATGCGGTGCTAAAAAAACCCTAGGATATATTACTATGGAATACAGTGAAAAATTAAACCTGGACACAGGAATTGAACCCACGACCTTAGGCTTAGTGCTAATGCTCTACCACTGAGATACCCACGGATATAACCCTGAGCACAGTACGATCCCTGGATAGCTTAATGTTATAAAACGTTTAAATTATGTTTACTTTGAACTCTGCTACCTTGGTTCTATTATATCACGCCGTAAATAGGTCTATGCTCAACGTCATCCAATAATTATTCATATTGTTAGTCAACAATACCAAAAATAATTCTCGGCGATCATTTTTTTCTCTCAAACAAATATTGACGGAAAAACACAGGCCCATCAAAGTCCACTTCTCAAAGATAATGGTTACATTATCACGCTCGAAAGTATGTGATAGAGCCAAATATTTGTTTTACATGCACTTGTATAGTCTTGGTAAGATTGTGGTCAAACATGTGCTTACGTTCTCGGTGAGATTGTGGTCAAACACGCGCAGACGTTCTCGGTAATATAATGGTCGATCTTGTGCAGTCGTCCTCGGTATTATATTGTGGTCGATCATGCTCATTGAGTATCGGTAATATCACTGGGAGCGTGCGCAGAGAGTATCGGTAATATCACTGTAGATCTTGCGTGGATAGTATTGGTAAAATATCACTGTCGATATTGCGCAGATAGTATCGGTAATATCACTGGAAGTGTGCGCAGATAGTATCGGTAATATTACTGGGAGCGTGCGCAGCTAGTCTAGGTAATATCACTGGGAGTGTGCGCAGATAGTATCGGTAATATCACTGGGAGTGTGCGCAGATAGTATCGGTAATATCACTGGAAGTGTGCGCAGATAGTATCGGTAATATCACTGGAAGTGTGCGCAGATAGTATCGGTAATATCACTGGAAGTGTGCGAAGATAGTATCGGTAATATTACTGGGAGCGTGCGCAGCTAGTCTAGGTAATATCACTGGGAGCGTGCGCAGATAGTATCGGTAATATCACTGGAAGCGTGCGCAGATAGTATCGGTAATATCACTGGAAGTGTGCGCAGATAGTATCGGTAATATCACTGGGAGCGTGCGCAGATAGTATACGGTAATATCACTGGGAGCTTGCGCAGATAGTATCGGTAATATCACTGTTGAGCAGGCGCGCCAGCGGATATATGCTCGGTGTCGGTTATCTCGCCACTATCTGCCAATGAACGATGTGTGACTGTGAACACAGGACGATCCTAACTAGCTTACTCATAAGAATCGTTGGACCGCTAGTCCTAAAGATCTGAGGCTCGATTCCCGTATCATTTTTCAAAGTAGGCCTATATTTGATTTCTGTTTGTGAACGTAATTATATCTGAACCATCTACCAATTTCAGTACCTATATTGAGAACAGACGCAGCTACCGTACAAACAACTTGCACAATCGTCAAAATAAATGCCGACCAGCGATGTGTCAAAATAGCTGACACTTTCACACGTGCATCATAAGCTCCCACTTAAATTATTTGTGTAGTCTGCTGACATTGGATTAAGAATTTATTCACACGTTTGTCGAAAATATAGAACATAATATGCTTGAGTGGCGCAGAAATGTTCCTTAGCCTCATGATAATTTGCAACACAAAACACAAACTGTTTATTACACACTTTTTCCTAATGGATGAATATTATTATTATTAGCACCACGTCTTACTACCCGTTCGGGTTATATGCACTTACGCTAATGTGTAATGGTAGGGTGATAGTGAGATGAAATGGAGGACATACAGTTTATCGTGGAATTCGAACCACGGCGGAGGCCTGGCATTCCCCACATTCACAAGTTGTGATTAATACACGTCTTGTCAGAGGTGATGGAAGGGTTTGGTAATCAGATAAATCTGTGCCGGAACCGATTATTGAACCCCGGCCGCCAGCACAGAAGTCTGACACCTTACCCTTAGACCACCAGGTCACCGTTAATGGATAAATAGATAATTCTTTTCTTAGCACCGCGTCCTACTACCCTTCCGTGTTATACGCTCGCGTACTTATTAAGCTAAGCAGTTTGGGAGGAGAAATCTGGAATTTATAGTAAGTGTACCCGCATATGCGTGGAGAAATAATGGAAAAGCATTTAGTAAAAACCACACCCTCAGTACACTCGACTGGGATTCTTACCCTGATCTCCCTGTCATCGGCAGTCCAGCTCACTGCAAGAGTGACGCCATCGGGGTTTAAACCATGTGGCCACCGAAGTGAGTCAAATAGATATTCAAAGATTAATATAACAATGGATACTATAGATTATTGTGTAATGCCGTGATACAAATCAAAACGGAACGAGTAAACACACAAGGATTTTCCATTCAACTAGGTAGTGATAAGTTGGTCTCTCGTGCCGATGTTGTCGCGCAGAAAAAGGAAAGCTGAAGTTATTTTAAGTCACGCTGATCGAACAACACCGATAAGGTTGAAATCTTGTAATTGCTTTAGAGATCGTCACGTGATTTCGTTTCTGCTCTGCTCTTGCTTTTCTGTGATCTTGTGAGTCCAAAGTAACTCTTTCGTTGATCCCGTGAAATAGTCATTACGACGACGCATTTCCTTTATCTACATGTGAGGTCAGATCGTCGCCTTGGCTTGCTTGGTGTCGGTAGCGCCTGTCTTTTTAGAGCTTATGGGTACCAGGATCAATTCTCAATATGACCGAAAAAATATTATCATCTGTTAAATTTTGTATTTTCCTTTTTACAGAGATGAATCAACGGATGGGTAGCACTGGGTTCTAAATTTAATTTAGTTGTATGTCTTGTGCTAATACAATTAGTCTCGGGGTTGGAAGTAAAAAAATCAAACATTGAAAAACAACTTTTATGATGACTATCACACTTCTATGGAATTATTCCTTACTGGATATTTTTCTTTGTGTTGTGTTTTAATTATTTGCTGTAGTTACGCTAGTACCTTCAACCACCTACCCCCTAGATTGTTAATATTATGTCATAGCTTGCAGCCTTAGTCATTCTAGAGCATGCAAGGATAACGGAAGCCTGCCAACTCTCCTGAATCAGCAGTCGCGTATTTGTAGCAGGTAGATTGTTTTGCCAATTAGCAAAACACTACATAATGGCAAAACTAGTAACTTAGGGGAAACACCCTTCCTTTTTTTTATATATATATATAACTGCGAGTTTTAGACCTTTTGAAGAGGCGTGGAGAAGGATGCCAGTTGTCAAGGTACTATTACGAAGTACTCTACATACTCAGATACTTGTGGGGAGAATATCCTACAGATTGAGTCGCTCGACCTGTTGAGCCCGCAGCAATTTTTAGTCGATCGCGTAAGAAAACAAAATCTTAAAAACCTTACCTTGCGTTATTCAACTATGGTATAGCTTATAAGATAGGGTCATGGTCAAAGAGTAAACGGATTGTACATTTTATTTATTTTGATAAATGTAAAGTTTGATCGAGGCCCAGAAAGGTTGCTGACACTTGAATTAGACAGATCAGAAAGGGCACGTTAAATAACTTAAATAAACACAAGATAAAGGGCATGTGGCTATGAGATTTTTTTTAAATCAACAGAAAGAATCTTTTAGAAAATACGATTTCGTTTTGCTGTTAATATTGATAACATTTTATTATATTCTTAGTGTTATTTTAGGTATTTATAATAGCTATTAAAAAAATGGCAGCTTCTGTTCACATGAATTAACTTATAAATACGCGCAAGAAGGTCCAGTAACTTTTCTAGTCTCACTTCTGTGGCCGTATGATCTTAGGCGCAACTCTCACAGTAGACTAGATTACCGATAACGGGGAGATTAAGGTTGGAATTTCGTTCGGGTGTGAGGGTGGTTTTGCAACAACAAAAAAACACTATGCAAATGTGTGCACACTTCATATAATTGTGTAACCTTCCTTATCCCTAAAACCATCAACGTGATTAATACATAAGCAAGCGTATAACCCTAACAAGTTGTAAGACGCGGTGCTAAAAAAACTATTGTAGTTGTCAAATAAGACTTTTTAAAAAAATGAAAATTGGATTATTACTATATGTTTTTATTTAAATATGGAAGGGCCACAGTATAAAATTAATAACCCCTTGTATAATATAACAAATTAACGCATGGTAGCCAACATTGACAAACGTCTGCCCTATTTATCTTAACTTACAAGTCAAAAGAGCGACAGTTGTGTAGAATAAACACACACATTGTCTTATGAATTGATTAACTATCCCATGAGTGTATTTATATAGTTCTGCGATATTATGACATAGAAGATATAGCTATAGTGTATATTGTTTATCAACTTTTGTTGTTGTTGTTGTGTAACCTCGCATAACCTTTGACTTTCTCATGCTAGTGTGCATGAGGTTATCGTTGGAATTTGTTGAATAGAAGCAAACTTTCCTGAAGATAAATATTTAAGCAATCTCACTTTCTTTATTCATGAAAAAACCCACTCATGTTCTACAATCATTGCTTTTCATACATATGAGTACAAATTTGACAAAAGTTTTAATCACCTAAAGTCTCAACTGGACTGCCGATTGCAAAAATATCGAGAATTGATTTTCCTTCAAGTTTCCTGAGTGTTTTCTCCCCCTCTAGATGGTTTTCCGTTCTGCCTTCACGCAAATGTGGTTACACTTCCTTTAAATTCAAATTTCCCCGATCCTAACACTTTAGGGTAATCACTAAGTTACATATGACCCAAACGAGTCGTAAGACGTGGTGGTAAAAAATAATTTTAGAAACATGAACTTTATTTTGGTGGTTAACATTAATAATATCATTTTACTTAATTATATACATTTTTAGACGTTGATATCATATATCAAAAACAACGTTATCTAACCACATAAATTGGCGTATGAATGTATAAAAGTGATTTTAGTAATATTTGTAACAATCAGAAAATCTTCTTATTAAAGGTTCCTGGTTTGCGGTCAAGACTTTCCGACTTTTTTTTCTTAACAAAATCTACTTATATCCATCTGGGTTATAAGCCTTTTAATGACACTACTGTTTAAAGGGATATAATTGAGGAAGATGGAATTTAGAGGAAATGTACCCGCATTTGCTTGGGAGTGAAACAACTTATGAAGAAAGCACAATCAGTACACTTGACCAAGATTCTAACCCTGACCTTCCGTCCCCGGACGACGACGGGTGACGAACTTTAAGTTTAGAACGCGTTCCTTCCGATGCGGGTATATTTTATCAAACTATCAACTTTTTTTAACTCTTACAATTAACACCAAGGTTCTCTGACAAGACTCTTGTTAATGTGGGGAATGCAAGGCCTCCACCGTGGTTCGGATTCCACGTTAAACTGTAGGTCCTCCATTTCATCTCACAATCACCCTACCATTACACATTAGCGTAAGTGCGTATAACCCGAACGGGTAGTAAGACGCGGTGCTAATAATAATAATAATAATAATAATAATAATAATAATAATAATAACACCAAGGCTACTCACGACTTAAGTCAAGGACTAGTGATTAGGAAGGTTGCTTTAGAGGAAATGCACTTATATTAGCTTGGAGAGGGGACAGCATTATAAAACATCAAAATAAGTAAAATATTGTTTCAGTACGAACATTAAATTTAATTATCTTCATATGATGACCTCAACAATTCTTGAATATCTGTCAGGGGTGTCCTGGAATTTAATGACAACTTTTTCTTTTCATTTGAAAAGTTTCTCATCTAAAACCGCCATGGTATTCAATAACTGTTGATATCAGCATGTGAAGAAAATTAAACTCTATGTTAGTACTGAAGCAATATTATAGATGTATTTATTTTGGCCAAAAGAAAAAAAAGTTTAGATATAAAAACTGCACAAAAAAAAACCTTGCCTTTTCGCGTTCCCTGCATCCCCACCGGTGGGGTAGATAAGAAGGGGAGGGGGGACGCGAGAAAAGTTGTGTTTTTGCAGTTTTTAAGGTAAAAATTTTTTTTAGTTAAAATAAATAAAATATTGATTTAATTCTCTTCACATGTTGATATCAACATTTATTGAATATCATGGAGGCATTAGATGACAAACTTATTAAATGAAAATAAAAAGTTTTCATTAAATTCCACGACACCCTTGACAGATTTTCAAGAACTTTTCAAGGGCATCAAATGAAGAGAATTATATTTTATGTTTGTACTGGATAAATATTTTATTTATTTTGGCAAAAAAAATTATTGTTTTGCTATAAAAACTCCAGAAAAACTCTTTTTTTCTCTTATCCCCCCTCCCCCTTCCATCCCACCTTAAGATGTGTTTTTTTTTAAACTAGCAGCGTCTGCACCATATTTCCCAGTGCACTCAGTCAGAATTGGACTAGGGCCTACATAGTCAGTAGTGCAACAAACCACTATACCTGTTAGGCTAATGGTGACTTGGTGGTCTAGGGGTAAGGGGTCGGACTTCTGTGCTGGCGGCCGGGGTTCAACCCTCGGTCCCGGCACAGTTTATCTGATTACCAAACCCTTCCTTCACCGCTGACAAGACGTGTATTATTCACAACTTGTGAATGTGTAGAATGCCAGGCCTCCACAGTGGTTCGGATCCCACGTTAAACTGTAGGTCCTTCATTTCATCTAACAATCACCTTACCATTACACATTAGCGTAACTGCGTGTAACCCGAACGGGTAGTAAGACGTGGTGCTAATAATAATGTTAGGCTAATACTGACGGTACTACCGTAGTACTATTACGGGCTTTAACATATAGTTTCTAAGCAACGGGATGCATCAGCACACGCAGCCTACAAATTATATTTAACTCTCAGGTCGGCACACTTACCACTCAACCTTTACAAGGTTGCCAACTCCCTAGCCTCAAATGATAGCCGTATTTTCTTCCCAGCAGGATATTTATTTTTGTTTCTAGAATTATATGTAGGTCTATTAAAAAAACTATGCTTAAATACATAAATGGTGTTATTAGTGGGTAAGTTCGCAATTAATGTACAAGATGTCACATTAGACTCCAACATTTTGAGCATATCCATATTTTTAATTTACTGGGGATATTTAAGTGAATTTTCTGAATCGACTGATTATATCAGTACACGACTTATAAACAAACTTAAATCTATAACAGACACAACACACAGCCCCCGGCCGTTAATTTATCACTGTGAAAGGGAAATCCACATTTCACCAATGATCATTTTTTCGGTCATGCCAGGAATCGAATCTGGAACCGTTAGCCCCGTAAAAAGACACGCTACTCACTTAGCTAAGGTATTGGAATTTTAAGGACGTAACAGTTCAGTGGAGTGGAGTTTCTTGGTGGACACCCGGTATAATATTGTTACTTTAGCTTGGGCCTCAGGATATTACTTACAGAAGCGTTTACCAACCGGTGTAAGTCCCGCGGGAGTTTGGAGAAAGCTCTAAAGAAGAAGCGGGGAAAACATTAAGGAATAACAAAATTAATTTATATACCTTTTTTTAACATTTTGTTTTTAAATAGCACTGTTATTAGAATTCTAGCTATTGATCTTTTAAAAACAATCCTAAGGTAAGAGTGGACGCGAAAAAAAGGAAGTGGTTTTTACAGTTTTTACAGCTAAACTTTTTTTGCCAAAATAAATAAGATATTTCTTTAGTAAAAACGAAACATAGTCTAGAGATTTTAATTTTTTACTCATGGTGATATCAACAGTTCTTGAATGTCTGTCATGAGAATATTAGCGTTAGATGAGACATTTTTTAAATAAAAAAGTCATTAAATTCCAACACATCCTTGACAAATATTCAACAACTTTTGAGGTAATCATGTGAAGAAATTTAAGCCCTGTTTCTCATGGAGAAATACATGATTAATTTTGACCAAATAAATATTTTGATATAAAACCTGAAAAAATACTTCCCTTAACTCGCGTTCCCTACACTCCCAACTTAATAATTGTTTATTTTATTATAGAATTTCTCTTTAAAAAAACTGATGCTGTTCCTTGACGATTTTAGCCTCTTTTTCAGTGTGCCGTGAGTTGAAAAGGGCTTAAAATAACTGACTCACATTATAATATCCCAATATTGGATCTTATTATCTTACACTTGGTGAAATTACGGTGTTAGTAATATTCGGTTCGTACAGTTGGCAACGTTGTTACTAATTTACTTCAGGCAACGCCCGGATTGAAGCATGTCCTCTTCCCTCTCTTGAGCATAAGTTGGATATCTACAGTAGCCCCATGTCTTCTTTGGTGCTGACTGACAGCTCTCAGCTGACAGCTAAAAGTTTAAAAAAAGTTAACTGACCAAATTATGTATTCCTACACTGAACCATATGATCTGCAAAAACATCTGTTTAGCAGCTGTCACTTCTGACAGTCAAAATTTAGGTAAATACTTAAATGTTGACTGTCAGAAGTCAGCTGTGAACTGTCAGTCAGCACCAAAGAAGCCATGGGGCTAGTGTAGCATCACTCGGTGAGTGAGGGAAAGGTGTTGGGTGGTGAATGTCTGTCCTTAGACAAAACAATACAATCGCTTGGTAAGAATTTGTGTCAGGAGTTACTCCATCTTCATATTACCTTATTCTGGGCATGAGTCACCCGAATACTGCTGATTTTACTGAAATACTGCACCATTCGTCGATAACCTAACAACTGAATGTATCGCTTAACAAATATTAGCCTATAACATGCAGGAAGTGAACTGTTTTCATTTGAATGAATGTCATAGTCTTGTTCTTACAGTAGGAGAACAAACAGGCTATGGGGGGGAAATACATTTTATTTTATTCAGATGTTTATTTATAGCAACATTTGTTGATATAACAGGATGACTTCGGTGGTATTGAGGTAAAGTACTCGCCTCAGGACCCGATGATCGTGGGTTTATACCCAGTCGGTGACGTTGGATCATTATTTCATCGATACAAATCCGTAGCACAACTTCCTTTGGAGGGGAAGTAAAGCCGTCGGTCCCATGTATATTGTGAAATGTAAGAGAACCCTTCAATGTATGTAAAAATACGTTTCTTGGCAAAATAGGTAGACTTATTCGTTCACGCTCATAGAAATTCTTGTGCGTCATATAATAACTCGGTTCTGAAAGTGCGCCACACCCGAGGAAAAAAATGAAAATTATATTACAGTCAGGGTGTCGAACCGAAATGGTTATCGGTTCTGCTTTTTGTACCGGTTTTTCCGGTAAAAATGTTCAGGCTACGATTGTTGTTCCGGATAGAGAAAAATAAAAGTTCCCATTCTAGTTTTGGTTTTTAAAATTTTGCATTTAATAGCTATCTACTATTTTAAAATTCGTAAATAGAAAAATTCAGTTATCTATATATTTAAAAAAATGTAGGCATGCATCCTACTATGACAAAAAAATCCTGAGAAAAGGAAAAATGGAGTATTTCTAAATAAGATTAAGTTAAGAAAGGACATAAAACCCAATTTTAAAAAACTAATTTAAGAACGTTTATGAACCTAAATAAATATATATCGATTTTTATTCTGGTTCTCAGGCAATCTATTTTTAAGGTTCCTATTACTGGTTTTGATTCCTTAAAAAAAACTATTAATTTCGTTCATTGGTTTTGGTTCCGGTTACATTTTGATCCCTGTATAATATATATTTTTGATACTCTTACGCATTACAAATATTAACCATAACGATAGTAGGATCAAAATACAAACATATTTATTTTGTTGTGGTAAACATTTATAACATTTTACTATACTATAATTGTTGTTTTTTGTTTTATACGTATTGATAATATAAATCAAACCCGCTTCGGTGGACGCGTGGTTTAACGCTCAACTCTCGTGTTAGACTAGACTTCCGAAGATGGGGAGATCAGGGTTCGATTGCGGTTGGGTGCACTGATGTTTTTTTTTCTTAAATAATTTTCCACTTTCCTTCCATACAAATGTGGGTGCTTTTCCTCTCAATCAAACCTTCCTAATCCCTAACTCATTCGTGTAATTAGTACGTAGGCTTGTAACCCGAACGGGTAGTAAGAAATATATATATAAATCACGTCGTGGAAAATGATCTACATAGTAACTTTTCTAAGTGTCAGATAAGGTTATGTTTATGATAATTGAACTATATTTTAGATACCCCTCATTTCCCGTTTCGAGTTAAGAGATACCTTATTATGCCGTTATCTTTCTAATTTACCGTGCGAGCTAGGGTTAAAGCGGAAATATGAGTATTATAGAACAAACAACTATGTTTCTTATCTTGTTAATGATAACATATGTATTTATGTAAACAATGATTATGTATATCCCCGACTCAGGTTATATTAGTGGCTTATTACAACTCAGGTATCACGCGATTACAGAGCGTGTTATACAGGGTGAGGTAATACAAACTGAGCTTATACTTTTGAGTTTAAGTAGGGGGGTGGGAAATTTATACACACTGAGCTAGCACATGGTGAGGTTGTTCGATTGAAGCTAACAGGTTGAGATCATAGAAAGTGAGGTTATACAATATGGGATTATACAGTTGATTTTATACAAATTACAAATTATTCTAGTACGGGGGGAGGAAACTAGTCCTCTGATATGATAGTCAGCTGGCTTAAGGAAGTAACAGTAAGAAATAAGTACACTTGTACTTAAGAAATAGTAGGTGGTTCTTTTAACATTGGTTAAATATTTGTCATGAGCGTAGCTGCATTTGAGGGGAAACATTTTAAATGAAGAGAAATAGTAGTCATCATGTTCTAGGACAGTTAACATATATTCATTAACTACTATTGATATCACCATGTGAATACTTAGCACCGCGTCTTACTACCCGTTCGGGTTATACGCTTAAATATTAGTTACGCTAATGGGCTAGGAATTGAAAAGTTTGAATATGGAGGAAGTGAACCCACATTTGCGTGGTGGGAGAGTGGAAAAGCATTTAGGAAAAACCACCCCCAGTTTACCTGAGCGAGATTAGAACCTTGATCTCCCCGTCCTCGGCAGTCTTATCTCAACAGGAAACTAGCGCGTTAGCTGACTACACCACCTAGGTTGGAACCATGTAAAGAAAATTAATATACATGTTTCTAATGGAGTAATTTTATTTATTTTGACCAAAAAAAGGTTTTTTATTTTAAAAAAACTGAAGATAATTTACCTTGACTCGCTTTCCACATGAAAGGAATACGTTTCAATCACATTGTGAGCCAGATTATAGGAACCGTTCAAGTTAGAGTAACAGGCGGTGACCTCTTTCGTAGTATATCTCCCGCGTATATAAACGTTGTAAATAATATGTACTCGCCAACTTGGCAACAATGCGATGAGATAGAAACAGAACAATACTCTCCTTGCACAAGAACATCCGTCCTCTCTCCACTTGTGCCAGACAGCGATACGCGAGATGTGACGCCTGTATCCGGTAGAAAACTAGACTCGACCACGAAACGAAGACTCGACCACGAAACGGACTTTCTGAATCAACGAGGCGCGGTTTAGCGTGGCATTCTCTATCTCACGGCCGATTAACTGGGGAATTTGACATAAATATTACTAGGTTTTTTGCTTACCAACAGTGAGACTGGGATTGGCGGCCGCCTTGGTCAGTGAGAGAGTATCAATCGCTGTCAGGCCGCGTGCATGAAAATACAATGGTCTGTGTCGTTATTCTCTCCGAGCTATTCCCTTTCGCCCTTCACCTACACCCATCCTTTTTTCATGCCATTAAGGAAGAGAGGAAAGAAAACTACAAACTTTTTATCTCAAGTTAAAGAGGAAAGCTTTCTGTAAGTTTTCAAATAGCTTACTAGTTTCTGTTAAAAAAAAACTGCGCAGCAATTTGTCTCTGAGGCGGCCCCCTTAATTTTTTTTTTCGTCTTAAAATACTTATTTTTAAATTTGGTTATATTTTTTAAAAAAAATTGATAACGGTCTCACTGAACCCAATTACACTGTTTTCTAAAGAAGAATAGGCCTACATAAAATCTAATCGCGTTACGACGTCTGGTTCAAACTGATCTATCTACCTAAGTTAGGTATTATCTGAAGTTTAAGAATAGAGATGAACATTTTCCGATTAAAAAAATATCATATAGTTGAATCTCAGGGGAAGGGGATGTGTTAGAATCCTACATTTTACCGAAAAAGGATATATACATTGGCTATGACGATGTGTTTTGGTCAGGTTTTTCCTTTCAACCTTATATATAAATTGACTTGATTAAAGACTTTGATTACCTGGAACGTCACAGTAGGTAAATATAGGACTTCCCATTTTAATGAATTTACGTTTTATTAGGTGATTTTTAAAGATAGAATGTTGAAACAAAAACCATAAAAGCTTGAATGATTCTAAAAATAGTCTTACAGTGTCACAGCATTATTACTTTTATCATGATCTAGTTTTTTTTTGTAAACGTATTTGTTTTTAAATCATCTATAACTCAGGATATTTGGTTTGATCATGAATATGTCCTGTAGGTATTCAACCGCCAGGATATAGATAAAAAAGATCCTTGGTAGCATGCATATGTCTAGCTAGAATAGGAAACAAGGAAAATATAATTTTAAAAAGTAAGTCAATGTTTCAAAGGAGCAAATTGTAGAGTGAGTGTGTAAACTCGTCAGAGGAAGAGGGAATTGGTTATCATCAGCTAAAGAAAAGGCCTCGCAGGGGTGAACAGCTCATGTTATTCCCTCTTCTTTTATTTAGTACATTTGTATATAAGTGTGATATTGCTCAAGCAGCTTATGCAACGGCTTTGAAAAATAGCTTTGAAATCTCCAAGTAGGCAACGTCGTTAAAACATTTGAATTTGATTCGTACAAATTTCAAATTGCATTAATTCATTTTACAAATTGTGCACAAAATCATTGCGAGACATGAATGTTATCACCTTAATTTCCTCGTATTAAGTGCACTTCTTTCAAATTCTCCCTTTTCTTTGAACATGTTCTGCCGGTATTCATGGGTTGTTGTTCCGCGCAGTGTAGCCAACTGTCGAGAAATGGAAGCTCTGCTTGTTACTATTCGCGACTGCAAAGTGCAAACAAACACACCTAATCAATCTTTCGTAAACACGAGACTAGCTCAAGATGCGCTGTGTTGAGGTTGGATTCGAGTAGACCTTGCGATAAACTAAATATATAGCGTTTTATCTACTAAGATTGGACAAAATCAAGGTCACTGCACGTGTATAGCCGGAAAACCATGGTAAGAACCATTTCCCTCATGTAAAGTACTCTCAATGTCATTTTCATGAGAAAAAAAAGGAGAGAATTGCCATCTTGTTTATAATGATAAACAGTGTCTAGATATAAATTTAATTCAAAATCATTAAATCGAATTTTGAAAAGAATTAATATTACTGTTTGTCCTTTAGGTAAACTACCCTTAAATTTAGGGTTGAAACTTTAATCCCAAAAATCCCTGATTATGAACACTCCAGATACAGCCAAATCTGTAAAATAGTTTCGACTCTAGCCCGAGGTACAGACAGATGGACGGATGGCATTGCGAAAACCAGTGTGTGTTTTTTTCAAGGGGTCCTGAAACGTCGACATTTATCAAAATCTCTAGCTGTAATCTTTTGACGATCACAATATCTTCTCTCTCAAGAAAGTAAATCTTGAATCAAATATTATTATTATTAGCATCGCGTCTTACTACCCGTTCGGGTTATACGCACTTACGCTAATGTGCAATGGTAGGGTGATTGTGATATGAAATGGAGGACCTACAGTTTAACGTGGAATCCGAACCACGGTGGAGACCTGGCATTTCTCACATTCACAAGATGTCTTGTCAGAGGTGAAGGAAGGGTTTGGTAATCAGATAAATCTGTGCCGGGACCGAGGATTGAACCCCGGACGCCAGCATAGAAGTCTGACACCTTACCCCTAGACCACCAGGTCACCTACTTGAATCAAATAAAAGCACTACAATACACAAAAGGTGAAATTGTAGTACTATTAACGATTTCGTACAGTTGAGAACGCATCTTCTAATGCCTTTAAAAAAGGATATGCAAGAGCTGATGATTAGGACTAGAGTATATCCAGATTAGTAGTGATGGTAACTGACAGCAGGCATAAGTTACCAGATATACTCTCATGTATCCATTCGTCAAGTCACATGATCTGCGATACCATATGTTGAGTTGCTGTCACTTTTGTGAGTCGGAACTTTCACAACGGACCTTTTGATTTTATTCTTTTAGCAATTTTTACATTATTGAAACACGAACTTTAAAATATTATTGTTTGGATTTCTTTTCTTTTTTTGCGGCGGTTGTGTCTGTGGCTCACTTAAAAATTATTTCCGCTTATTTACAAACGAGAGCTTCTAAAAGGTTGCGTTCTCTTTACAAATTAAGATGGCGAACCAGACGAAATAGAAATCATATTCGTAGTTATGTGTTTCTAAAAATAAAAATGTTTTATTTTGAAACTAGCATTTTGTAATGCTCTCTCTCTCTCTCTTTCTAAGTTATAAAAAAATATTTATTTATTTTATGATTTATGGTGGTTAAAAGATACTAAAGCGAATATAATGAATTTTAAATTATTATTTCATGCCCTATAATATCTCTAGTTGCCACAACTGCGAAACAAAAAACATATTTTTTTTCTTTCAATTAGTTACGAAAAAACCAACTATACAGTACCTAACCCTTAAGGAGGTATAATTAGACGAGTTTTATAACTTTTGTTTTTAGCGTTTTGCATATTTGAAATTTGACCGTGAAAAAAGCATTATCTAATTTAGTCGCCTTTTTGTATAGACTTTTAGCCGCTCTGTTGGAACATAACTCGGCCCAGGGTATACCTTGGAGGCTGTCTACCCTTCATACCCACAATGAGATGATGTGATATAGTGATGATTAAGGTTTGGAGCCAGTGGAAATCTTAAACCTAACCTAAACCTAATTAATCAGACCATATTGATCATAGGAACAGTTCCCCTTTCGGGGAAAATACTTATGGCACCACCAGGAATCGATCCTGGGACCTCTAGATCAAAAGGCTGGTATTATTATAAAATAATGTCTCTCTTTCATTGATCTTGAGTTAAAGTTCTGGCCCCGGGACCCGATATTCGTGGGTTCAAACCCAGTCGTGTTGGACGAATTTATCTTGAGTGATAAAAGTGCATAGCACAACTTACTTAGGAAGGGAAGTAAAAAAAAGCCTTCGGTTCCATATCGAAGGTGATATGTATAAAGAACCCTGAAGGGTACCTTTCCGGTAAACTTGGTAGGCTCTTTCGCGCTTGCTTTTAGAAATTGATTGTGGAAGACAATGGGGAACCACCACCCTTACTGAACTCCCCTAGTATAGACTATGATATTTTCACCAGATGGTACGAGAAGCACTAACCACCGTAAGGACTGAGTGCATGCCCTGCCCTGAATTGAAGAAATTACATAAAACCAACCATCGTGTTGTTGACTAAAGGATAAGGAAATAGTAGCTGGGTGACCTGGCGGTCTAGGGGTGGGGTGTCAGACTTCTATGCTGGCGGCCGGGGTTCGATCCTCGGTCCCGGCAAAGATTTATCTGATTACCAAACCCTTCCTTCACCTCTGACAAGACATCTTGTGAATGTGAGGAATGCCAGGCCTCCACCGTGGTTCGGATTCCACGTTAAACTGTAGGTCCTTCATTTCATCTCACAATCACCCTACCATTACACATTAGCGTAAGTGCGTATAACCCGAACGGGNTGGTTCGGATTCCACGTTAAACTGTAGGTCCTCCATTTCATCTCGCAATCACCCTACCATTACACATTAGCGTAAGTGCGTATAGCTCGAACAGGTAGTAAGACGCGGTGCTAATAATAATAATAAATAGTAGCTATTTCCATATCAACTAGCTTTAGTGATTTTAAACCAATGTGTGCAATAAATATGTTCTGCTAGCTGTCGGTTATCTAAGCAGGACAGACTCTAGTCTCACTGGAGCTCGTTGTAGCTCGAGGGTCTGAGAAGAGAGTAATAATCAGCGAGATGAGTAGATAACTGATTCTGGGAATGAATGAACAGACGCATAAACATACAAGCTAGTCTTTCTGTTTCAGCAATCGCAGTTTCTTTGGAAGTGATGGTTGTAGCGAAACTAAACCCGTTCTGTAACAGAAATCGTTATTATGACATGACCTTGGGGCTATCACATATACATTAAACACTTTGTCCCGTTTATTTTCATAGAAATGAACTTTTAAAATAATACTAATTTTTTTTTGGTGTCAAACGTTGATAATATTTTACTATATTATTGGTGTTATTACCCGCTTTGGTGGTCAAATGGTCTTAGGCACTCTCATGTTAGGCTGGCCTGCTGAAGACAGGGAGATCGTGGTCCGACTTCTTTTCGGGTGTACTGAGTGAGTGTGGCTTTTACTAAATGGTTTTCCACTATCCCTCTGCGTGATTGTGAGTACACTTTCTCTTAATTCAACTTTCCTGTTCCCAAACACATTAGAGTTCATAGCATACATGTATATAACTTGAACGGGTAGCAAGACGCAGTTCTAAAAAAATAAAATATTTATTTTATAGGTATTGATAATATCTATCGTATTGACGATTGTAAATAACATGACTATAGACGCATGAATACGTGCAAGTAGATCGAGTATATTTTTGTAACGGTTAGATAAAGTACTAAATTATTTATATATAAACATTTAATTTTTTTATTTGAAAAAAGAAAATATATATAAAATTGTTGGGAAAATTAAAGAAACTTTTTTTCAAAATTATGTGACATAAAAAATAAACATTTTAAAAATAAATTTGATTCCTTTATTTGTATAAGTAAACAAATTACATACATTAATGGATAATATTGTTACTCGAACAAGATTCCATATTTATCTCATTTATTTGGAGTGACTCCTCCCCGCCCCCTTCCCATCACTTCCTTAGCAAGTATTTTACTAACATATAGTGGAATACTGATATTAAGGTGAGAGCGTAGATAAAATTAGCTAAGAATGGTGTTTTTGCTGTTTTTAAAAATATTACTCCAGTATAAACTTTGTTTAATTTTCTTCACAAGTTGATATCAACAGTTGTTGAATACCTGTCATGAGCATAGCGGCATTAGATGATAAACTTTTTAAATGAAGAGAGAAAGTGGTCATTAGATTCCAGGACACCTTGTGTACTGTTAATGATGAACGGACCTAGGATCTATCGACCTTAACATTGCTGGAGGCGGTGAGTGGCGAGGTATAACGGACGAA
>CABEEJ010009625.1:0-17633 GCA_901482245.1 Timema douglasi
ATTCTTTTATTCCCGTGCGAAGAGCACTCTATTCAATTATTACCTTACTCCATCCCCCACCCCCTTAACTTCCCATATACTGTAAGTGGTCCTTGGTTCTTTTTTTAAGACCCTCCTTTAGGGCTAACGTTACCCTATCACTGTAGCTTCTATGAAGAGCATTGTATCACTACTGTACAGTCTGTTACATGTTACAAACTGATCAAGCTGTATTTAGATATATAAAAACAGCAAATTCACAGGAATGAAGTTAAATTCTAACAAGCTTCGGTGGAAGAATGTTCTAAGGCGTATCTCTCGCAAATAGACTAGAGCGGCCGATGAAGGGATCGTGGGGTTCAAATTCCGTTCGGGTGTAGTGAAGTTGGTTTTAAATAAATGGTTTCCCATTCTTCCTCCACTCAAATGTTGATACAATCCCTCTAAAGTCTATCTTATTAACCCCTACCTCACTAGTGTAAGCATTTAGATACCTCTAACGAAAGATACTAAGCTATGACTATGTGGAGCCGAGCCGCAACGCACCGCTATTAATTACGAAGAATAAAGTTTTAAGTAAACTAATAAAGAAGAATGTTTGTTGTTCAATAAGTTGTTGTATATAATATTGTTTATCTTGTAGGTAATGTTGGAAACAATGTCTACAGCGTCACACGTTCAAAGACTGTGAAAGAAATGCATAGTTTTAAAAGTGCTGACACAGTGACTGCCAATCACTATGAATAATCACTGGTATAAATCAGTACTCTTTTAAAATCAAGGTCACTGTGATCACCGATATCGTCCATCCCTACAGTGCTTAAGGGTTAGCATTAAAATAAATTTCGGAAGCTCCAGAACATTTATTTTCGGTGGTAGGTGGCTACACGGGCCGCACCGAGGAATTCTCTATCGACGATACGTCCGCGCAGGCGCGATGCGGACTCGTGTAGCCACTCGCATTTAAAAACATGGAAAGCATTCCACTGAAAAAATGCGGTGCGGCTCTGTGTAGTCTGTCCTATACGCGGAAAACACACACACACACAAAAGAAAATTATTATTATTATTATTATTAGCACCGCGTCTTACTACCCGTTCGGGTTACACGCACTTACGCTAATGTGTAATGTTAGGGTGATTGTGAGATGAAATGGAGGACCTACAGTTTAACGTGGAATCCGAACCACGGTGGAGGCCTGGCATTCCTCACATTCACAAGATGTCTTGTCAGAGGTGAAGGAAGGGTTTGGTAATCAGATAAATCTATGCCGGGACCGAGGATTGAACCCCGGCCGCCAGCATAGAAGTCTGAAACCTTACCCCTAGACCACCAGGTCACCAAAAAGAAAATTAAAATAAGATTTTGATAGGAAGAAGTCACCTGACAGTTAAGACTTCTTAATATATTTCTACGTCATGTGATTCACAGCTGTAAAACATATGAATGTAAATATAATATTGTATACTTATCAAATAATAATAAAATAAAATATTATCAATGTTCTAAGCCGTCATTCTCGCAATAATCTAAACTGACGATTACGCTGAGATTGAGGGGTTGGAATAATCTCAGGAAAAACACTCATTGTGCGCACCTAAGTGATTTTCTACTCCCCCTCCACGCAAATGCCTGCATACTCCATATGAAGTCAACTTTTCTCATCCCTAGAACATTAGCGTGTTGAGTAAATGCGCGTATAGCCCGATCGAATAGTGATGGTAGAGAGATAAATAATTTAGGGGAAAAAAACACCCTCAGTAGGACTGAAGGAATTTAAAAAACTCTTCCCTTTCAATCCACCAGCAAATCAAAATATACGGGCTCAAACGTGTCCACCAATGCGGTAGCAGGTTTAAAGAATTTTACACGGTTACATATTTATTTTGTTGAAAACCTAGTTATCTTATATTTATAAATAATAAAATCTCTAAATCTCATTTAAAGATGAAACGTCTCTACAAGGAACATGTCTTAAATGTAATATGTTGGTAAGCTGTAACGTGTGAGTTACTCCATTTCGCTCAAAGCATTAGAATTTTAAGGGTGGCGGCAATATTTCACCCTCCTAATTGCATTAGTCCTTATCGTGTATCGCTTCCCTTACAGTGAAACCTAGAGTGGGGGAGAGTTTATTATGCACACAACGGAATGGGAGGAAAGCGAGCGACGTTCAACTCGAAATAGCACAAGCACATCCATCGCAAACAAACACATACACATACACATACACACAGCAGCACCTCCCCCCCACTGCAAGTTTAAATCAAACAACAGTCGCGCCGAGCTACTCCCACGAGGAGAAAGGTAGGAGTGTTTGAGGAATAGGGGGTGATGGGGAGAGGGGTGTTATAGGATCCCTTCTTAACGCAAACAATGCTACCAACACACAAGCAAGCGGCACTAACTTTCCCCCTGGGAGTCAATCTTGCTAAAAGTAAGAGTACTTCAGTCACAAGTTTACTCAAAGGGAAAATGGTTGGTTGGTTGTTGGTGGGGGGGTTACACGTTAACGTACCTTTCGATTCCTAGAGTCGAGGTGAAGTAACAGTTCAGTTCGATACAGCTTCCCCCTTTTAACCTGTTTACACCTCCCCAAATCTACCTTTCACCACCTGAAATACGATATTTTCAGAGCTAAGGATATAGTAGAAGATATGTTTGCCATCTTTCCATTACATAGATTTCGCATTTAATTAATGAGTTTGGTGGAAAGTGTGTTGAGTCATAAAAACTTTGTTAATTAGTGATAATGTATTATAGATGTTTGAGACTATATTGACCCATTTCGGTGGTCGAATGGTCTAACATACTACTTTCGCAGTAGACTAGACTGCAGATTATGGGGAGATCAAGGTTCGAATCTCTGTAAGTTGTACTGAGGGCGGTTTTACATTCTACTCAAATGAGGGTACACTTCCTATACATATAACTTTCCTAATCCCTAAAATCATTAGCGTAATTAGTAAATAAGCGTATAACCCGAACGGGTAATAAGACTCGGTGCATAAAAAAACTGTTCCTGTTTAAGCAAACTTGTTCCAGCTATACGCATAACGTTTATGATAGTAATTATTCTACTGGGGTAAGGATGAGGAAGGAAGTATTTTATAGGTGTTCTACGTAAATCTAAGTAGAAGGAGAGTGGAAAACCGTATAAGAAAACCAACCCTCAGTAGACCAGATCGGAATTCAAACCCCGATCTCCCAGTCATAAGAAGGCCAGTCTAACACGAGAATGACACCTTAGACCGTATGACCAATGAAGCAGGTAGTTTCCTTTTTATATCTGGTCATAAGCCCGTAAAATGCCAAACTAGGCCCGTTACCAGGAGTGAAGCGCGGACCCTCCTATCCCCTCTTTTTGGATTACTCGACTTAAGTTTTATTTTATTTTTAAACTTTTTTTTCTTTCTTTTGCAAATCAAAAGCAATCCACGCAGATTAATACACCACTAAACACTGGAACGAGACGCGAGTGATGAGATACTAAAATTTAACTCTAACGCTAATCACTTTCCACGAGACACTCTTCACGTGCCAAATTTATTTATTTTCTCTACAAACATAATAACTCTCCGTTAAACTTCCATACCCTTCGAGGTTGAAGAATAAGAATGGACCAAACCATTTATATAAATGTGAGAAATGTTTGCAAATATAGTTATGAAAAGTTGTCATAAAATCACAGACCATTTGTCGGCGAGTCTAGAATAAGGAGAGATTGACCTTGGCGATAAGAATAATACAGTATAATTGTCATTAGGAAAGTTAAATTTTTTTGATTGTTCAATATAATATATTTTTACTATTCTATAAGTATTATTTTATATGTATTGTTAATATCTATCATTAGTGACATCTTTAGATCACATGACTCGACGAATGAATACGTAAGAGTATATCTAAAAACTTTTAAAGACGTCTTCCTATGAAAATTGGACTGACATTTTCTATTACCAAACTGGTATCTACAGTCAAGTTCCTAATTTTCAGGAAGAAACCACTGTTGATAATGTTGGTATAGTGGAAGGACGGGTATTAAGTATTAATCATTTGAGCAATTTATTGCTTGTAATTGATTTTTTAATTTTTTATTGTTAGACTGAGCCCCGGACGCCTAAATAAAAGTATTTGACCCAGTACCACGGTACCAATGAACAGTCCTCCTCCTAACACGTCATGCAGAAGACAGTTTCTCTTAAGGATGTGTTCGATCCAGTTTGCTTTGCGCCGAGGAATCACATCCAAAATGGATATCCTTTCATGCATTCTTCTTAGGACTTCTTCATTTGTCAGCCTGTTTATCCACCTGATCTTCCAAGTCTTCTCCAGTACCACATTTCAAAGCTCTCCAAGTATTTCTTTTCCATCTTACTAGGAGTCCTGTTTATTCTCCATAAAGCACGATGCTCCAAAATATGTAGCATTTCTTTAAGTTTCTTCCTCAGTTCCAAACTACAACTTACTGGCCATGGCGATCCTTGACCTAATTTCCTTGGTGCAAAAGGCATATTTTGTCAGCAGTCTTCCCAAGTACTTGAATTTTTCTACGTTTTCCAAATCTTGGTTTTCAATTTTGATTTTCAGCGGCTTTTCATCTTTTGAAATCACCATCACTTTTGACTTCAATGTTGATCTCCATGGCCTATATTCTCCCTATCTTCCCTAGCCGGTCCATCATTTCTTGCAACTCTTCTTTAATTCTGGCCAGCAATGCTAGGCACATTATTTGAAATAAATAACAAGTTATTTAAACTAGCTAAAAATCTATTTTAAATAATTAACAGGCTAGATTAAACACTGTACATTAACTTAAAAATGTTGTGCGTAGGTGAATATTTAAACAAAACACTATGGGGCCTTAGAAAATAAACGTGTTAGAGGATTTATTTTAGGATATCGGACTTTGAAGACAAAAACGCTATCACCTCCACTATTATTTCCGCAATGTTTGACACTATCAACTTGTTCGAAAACTAATTTAAGATTAAAAATTTATTCATAGCAATCAATAAATTTTGCACGGTGCATTCAATAGCATATATGATTTCCCTTTAATTTACATATTTTGTACAATGACGTGTTCACATTCCATTGGTTCAAATTTTTTAAACGTCATCGGTTTTCCAATGTTGCCAGATTGAAAACTCAGCGTTGCTAACGAGTAGCCGGCATTCCGTAACAGACCAACTCGCAATCCGACGGAAACATTTCAAAACTAGCTCCCTGCTGTAACTGATCGCTGGTTGCGAGATGTCTAGCGAGTCTTTTCGGGTGTTTCAAAACTAGGGGCCCCAAGTCCATATTATGGATAAAAGCTCTCTCTCGGTTAACCGTTGCCAAATATCCTCGCTTTCAGTTATGTCTAAAAGTGGTGTACTGGGGTGAGAAGGAGCTACTGGCAACATCGACGATCCATCGATACGCTTGTCCTATATTTGAGAAAAGATTGATCACAAAAAATAAAATAATAAAATGACAGCGCTGTTTCCCAAAAGATAAGATTCAGTGTATATATTGTGAACTATGAACAAGCAATTAAAAAATACTAATTAAAAAAAAGGAAGTTTAGGTACATCAATCTATTACGTTTTACGATTCCCCTGGGATATACACATTTTAATTAAACTTATGGGGAAGAAATGAGGAAGATTTAGTAATTAGGAGGAGATACACACAGTCCCACTTCGAGTGTCTGGGGGTGTGGGGTCGAGGGGGAGTAAAAATAATAATATAAAAACTATCATCAGTACACTCAACCAGGATCCGAGCACCAACCTTCCAGTCACCAGCAAACAATACTAAATTAGCCCACCATTTAGTCTACGTAACCATCAAAGAGGGTAATAAGGTGTTATGGGATGTGATTGACGTATGTGCAGTAAGTTTCTGTCAAGAAGTATGATAGCTTGTTCAACTTACGCCTTACACAGTAGATAGAGCCTATTCCTTGATTTTGATACGACACCCGTTCTGTAATGTCTTTTGTCCTACGAAAATACTACCGTATAGAATGGTTTTGATAAGAAATAAGACCTTCCACAACGGGACTCCTACCAACATCAGGGTACACGCGGCTTCCACCACATCCCAGACAATCTCAATGATAGAGCTACAGTTAATTTTTTTATTCAAAGAGTTTAGAGATTCGAAGTTTTTACTTGCACTTTCACGTTTTAAAGTTTCACCAATCGTAACAAGGCGATATACACTTAACTTATTTACTTGTCCGTCTTAGTCTCAAGGGTTTGTAGTCAAGCGCAGCTTAAGTTCCAACGGATGTGATTTTTGTTCAAATGAACGGCTCAAGACCTTTACTTAAAGGCATCACATACTTTTTTAAGATATCGGGAACCCTGTCACAACAGAGTCCATACATTCATCGACTAACGTAAACTATAAGCCTAAATAAATTGTAGCTTTGCTGTTGGAAATTTATCGATCTTGATTATGTTATTCCAAGAAGCAAACGCTTATATATTTAGTTTTTTTTTAAAGAGAAAATTACACTAGTTTTGAAGGAACACAAGATATTTCCCCGAAAGAAATATTCGTTTTCCAAAATTGTGACATCTATTTTAAATATTTTTGAAATTTTTTAAACACTTTTGGTGTGTACACATTCATTAAAAAAAATTGAAAATCGGTAGTATATACATTATACAAGCATTAAAGTGGTCTTTTTAAACATTAATTTTGCGATAACCTGTATTGTACACTAAGACACAGAAATTGTTGATCAATTTAATATTCTTTTAAATAAATTATAATTTTGATAAATGAGTATAGATAAACAATTTTATCGATAAGAGAGTTCAATTTGCATTGTTCCGTGTATAGCTTCATTTATATTGAAGCAATTAGCGATCCCATCACCTCATTAATTAGTTAGCATCTACGAAAGAAAATGTACACTTGCGAGTAGTAGTCGATAATTTGGGCTATCATTTGCTACGTGGAGAAAACAATGGAGCAATTATTCTTCATCCTGTCAAAACTATCGTAAGAGCACTTGGTATTCTTGTATTTAATTAATGACATCGCATCGACCAATGTCTTCTTCATAGAACAACCACTAAGTGAATTGCTAATTAAGATGATGTATTAGGGCACCACACAAATGATTTCACTTTGAAAGTTTTCGATTATTATTATTATTATTATTATTAAATGAATCGAATCAGAGAGGGCATCAAAGCAAGTATTATAGTTTATTATTAATATTATTAGAACCGCGTCTTACTAACCGTTCGGGTTATACGCACTTACGCTAATGTATAATGGTAGGGTGATTGTGAGATGAAATGGAGGACCTACAGTTTAACGTGGAATCCGAACCACGGTGGAGGCCTGGCATTCCTCACATTCACAAGATGTCTTGTCAGAGGTGAAGGAAGGGTTTGGTAATCAGATAAATCTGTGCTGGGACCGAGGGTTGAACCCCGGCCGCCAGCACAGAAGTCTGACACCTTACCGCTAGACCATCAGGTCACCTAGATATTATAGTTAAGAAATGATGCGTACATAAAACGTAAACATTCATAATAATTTCTAGATTGAGAATGTTCAAGATAAAAATTATTTCACTTGCTTGAGATAGTAAAATGGTTTTTCAAAACCAGCACTTCCTTCACACAAAGAAAGTCCTTCCCAATTAATACACTCTGTGCATTAAAAGGCGTGTGGGCAGCTCTTAAAATAACCTAAACGTACAATGGGTTTTAATAAAGCATATATCGCTTGAATCTGGTAATAAAAGTAATAATAATAGTATTTAGCACCTTGTCTTACTACCCGTTCGGCTTATACTCTTAAATACTTACTAAGCTAATGGGTTAGGAATTAAGAAGGTTAAATTTAGAGGAAGTGAACCCACATTTGAGTGGCGAGAGTGGAAAACCATTTAGGGAAAAGCTACCACAGTTCACCCAACCGAGACTTGAACCTCGAGCTAACTGTCCTCAGCAGTCTAGCTAAACACGAAACTAGCGCGTTAGCTAAATACGTCACGTAGGCGGATAGTTATGGTATTCATGCCGTAATTATTCATTTATGTTATGTCATAATATTATTCTAAAATTTATTTTAAGGCTGAACAGAAATATAAATATATTTTTAACTTACTTGATTTAACCCATTTGGGTTATATTCTTATATCTATAATAATCACGCTAATGATTTTAAGTATTAAGGAGGTAATATTTAAAGCAAATGTACACGCATTTGGCGTGGAGGGAGGGTGGAAAACAATTTAGGAAAAAAACATCCTCAATACGAGATTGTAGCCTCGTATCTCCCCGTCATCGGCTTTCTTGTCTACTGTGAAAGTTGCGCTTTATACCATGCGGCCACCGAGGCGGGTTTTAGGGGAAATATAAATAACATTTGGGTACATAGTACTTATTTTGAAAAAATTCTATTCAACCAATTTTCAATTATCATAATTTTTTTTTAACTTACGACTGTAATGAACGTGTAGTAGCAAATTTTAACAACAAAACATTATGAGATTTAAATAATATTGATTGCTTTTACGTAGTTTTTACAAATAGACAGGTTCATCTTCACCAATTAGCTTAGGTGCATTGCTAGTGCAACAGGACTCGGGCGAAGGGGGTGGAGGGTGGAAGGGGTGTGTGTTCAACTTCAAAGAGCAATTTTTAATCCTTTTTACAAACAAATAAATAACCCTGCAGTATGTATAGTAGTTTATTTTTGTAAATGCGCTTCAATAAATAAAAAAAAAGCAACAAAATACAAATTAATCAGAGACTAACTAGTTTTAAAAGCTTATAAGCATACGTGTACACTTGTAATATTCAAAAACATCGACGATTCTCCAAGCAGATGTTTTTGAGTGTATGTACTATTTAATAATCTACAAACTAAAACAAAAATCGGACGCTTTTAGCTACTAAAATAAAAGAGCAATGCACGAACAGTCGTAGGTTTCAAATGAAACTGAAAGTTGATTGGAAACACAAAGCAAATATTCCGCGATGTAAAAATAGAGTTGTAAAAAAATCACAAAAAATAAATATGAACTATGAAAAAATATTCGATGGTCAAGCAAAGCAGCAGGTAATAAAGATGTACTATTTTTAAAACTCAATTTAGACCAAAAGTTTATAAATAAATAAAAACAGGTTATTCAATTTGCGCAGCAGTAGAATATTATTTCATCTGTCAAACAATCTTCTAAAAAGCGTTAGTTTTATCTACAAAGATAATAGTGAATATGCCTTAATATTTTTTAAAAGGGAGTTAGGGGTTAGTTGCATTTTTAACCCAGATTACAAACCACATTAATATGGAAACAAACGTATTACTCAATACTTAAACAAGAGTAATTTTAATATCAAGATATGTATGTCCCATAGTTATGATTTTCAACTTAATTAAAGTAGCGATTATGCTTATAGTTAGATTACTTTGTTTTTAAATCTTGTTAGGATTAGTTAAAGCCCAAATAAATTATATTATATTCATATAGATACCTTTTCTTAAGGCAGAATGGAAGGGAACGCCAGCTAAGATAAATATTATTGGAGTTTAAACAACAGGTGAGACTTTAATTGCTTATTGATCTAGTAATAAAAAGTATTTCCCAGCAGTATTATTCTACTAATTCCCACTCTAAATATCCTCCCTACTGCTAGTTAAAATAGTTTCTAAATATTCGAGTTCATTAACCGTACTTAATATTATGTTCTTTGCAGTTATGTATTAAATTAATAACAGGCATAAAACAAAAGCCAAAGACAGTTTAGACTTAGCATTCCAGTTAAATTATTAAAAAAATTACCAGTCTTAACCAATAAATAATTATGGCAACCAGGGAATCACAAGGGTAGAAAATTGTGCAAATAAGTGAGTCACATTAGCTTAGAAATACCATCCAATTTTAATATAAAGAGCCTCCTGTCAACATTGATAGCATTTTACTATATCAGTATTATTTTATAGGTATGGCGAATACGTATAATATTTAAAAATTATCACTTAAGATTATGTATGAATAAATGAAAGTAGATTTAGTAACTTTTTTAGTCGTCTGATAGGAATCTTTATATGGAAATTTTAATGTATATAATCATTATCTTCCTCACATGATATGCTTAGTTTATTTCCCTTGACCTCCCTAAAGTCACGATCCGTCAGTTGAACCACATTTTACGACAGTTCATATTAGATCTACTCCTAAATATATTTACGTCACGGGATGTATACTGCAGCTTTAACCTTTGACAGAATGTTTTCAATTATGACAGCTATAAGATAAATACAGTGTGTCATAATTGGCTTCTCTTTAATGAAGTCTATTATTCTAATCAAGCTTCTCCAACGTGCGGACAAGGTCTAATTGAAAACAACAACAGATTTCTCAAACCACTCTACATCCCTGTGGTTAGGTTTTAAGAAATAAATTGGTGAAAACATGGGGGTGCTCTTAAGTTGGCTTACTAAGGTGAAATCGTTAATTATTCATTTGTCAAAACGCAAAAGAAACGAAAACAAGAGGGGCGTGGAAAGAAGAAAAGGGAAAAAGAGAATTTAAATCAGAATACCTCTCGAGGATACGAAACAAACAGTTAACAAAGTCGATAAACAGGAAAGGGAATATTTAATCATTCAGACCTATTGATAAACCTAACACCAGGACAAAGCAATATTTTTTGTCTACTGGCCAAAAGTAAATATTTAACAAAATTATAGGTGATTAAACTTTCCTCCAGACACCAACAAAGAAATAATGCCTCAATTTTTTTAAGGAGGTCCCTTAAGGCGCTTGGCACTGAGGAGTGCAAGTATAAAAACTATATTTTTGGGATGGTGGGCGGGAGGGTGAAAGGCATGGCGTGGCGTGGCTTCACAACCGACCGAAGTATTCTTCCGCGTCAACAAGAACAAACGGATCACGGAAACCGTAGATGGCGCTAGCTACCAGACAGGTCTTGCGGAAAAATCTTACGTTTGGAAATATCAGTTTTCTAAAGAAAGAGTTAAATTTTTATGTTGATATTTTCAACACCCCTTCTAAGATAATGTATCGATGTTTATTAATTGTTACCTTTTCTTATTTTTTGTTATGAAGCCGTTAGTTTTCTATTGAAAAATGTCAATTTTATCGATATTTGATCACTGTTAAAATTATAGAGGAGGTGTGACTATAAAAAGTATAACTTAATCAACATGCTTCTATTCTTGAAAAAACCGTTCCCTAAAAGAAAATGGCAAAAGAATAAAAATTCTTGAAGATAATCGTTTGTTCCCATGGCTCTGCATTTACACGCCAAACGTAAAGGTCCAATCGCTTTAAGGACTTATTAATTACTTAATTCGGTAAAAATAAAGTTTTTAAAGGATTTTCTTTATGAACTTAATAATACTGCTTAGTTCAGTACAAAGTTTGAAACCAATCTAAAGCCCTGTTATGCTCACTGGCTGAAAAACAAGAGGCAAAAGATATTTAAAACATTAAAATATGTAACCCATTAAAAATGTATTAAAGACGAAATTATAGATGTTGTATTTCATACCATATCATAAAAAAATTGAAAACTTTAAATCTCTTACTTAATTACCTTTATCCCCAGTTTTGGTAACCAAATCAATAGAGATAAATAACTTCAAAATATTATCTCCGAAGAAAGGATTATGAATGAGCCCTGTATCTAAGATAACATTATGTTTCCTGTCATATGTAATAGATACAACTCTCAACGCTTTTTCTAATCCGTTGACATATATACTCGTAGGTAATAAACCTTTATAATTTTTCCCCCGCGTATTCTGAATTATTTTATTCCCATATTACCCGCCTCGGTGGCGTAGTTGGCTAACGCGCTTGTCGTGTTGAGCTCGACTGCTGAGGACGGGGAGATCGAGGTTCGAATCTCGGTCGGGTGAACTGGGGGTGGTTTTTCCAAAATGGTTTTCCCCTCTCCCTCCACGCAAATGAGGGTTCACTTCCTCTAATTCAACCTTCCCAATTCCTAATCCATTAGAGTAATTAGTACCTAAAGCGTATAACCCGAACGGGTAGTAAGACGCGGTGCTAAATATTATTAATATTATTATTATTCCCATATTAAGGTTATGTTTCAAAGCGTAGTGACCATAAGAAAGGTGTGCTGGAATTCTTAAGTTTAGTTAAATTAATTTAAGTTTTAGGCACCAAGCATGTCCAGTATAGCAAAAGTTAATTTTAAAGATAGGTCATCTTGGCAGGGGAGTGGCATCCAAAAGAATCCTTCAAAGTTTTTAACATCAGATATACCGGTGGGCTGTTTGTACGCGCTGTGTTTGAATATAATTTGTCTTAGAACCTAGAGTTCATAAGAAAGGCAAACTTAAGACACACCCACTTCGGTGGTCGCTTGATCTAAGGCGCTACCGATACTCTTATAGTAGACTTGACTGCAGATGACGGGAAGATCGAGGCTCGAATCTCTGTCGGGTGTACTAAGGGTGTTTTTTTTATCCCAAAATGTTTGTCCACTCTTCCTCCAAATCTAAGATTCCCAATTCCTAAAACGATTAGCTTAATTAATGTATAAGCTTAAACTCCAAAGGGGTGGTAAGATACGACGCCAAAAAACCCAACCTAGGTTACTCAAATGAACTAGGTAGTTTTTTTTAATAGTTTTAGGGAAAAGGAAATAAGACACAATAAAATATGTTTATATGTATTAAAATAAGGTCCAACTTTCATATAGCGAAAACCTTATATGGGAGCCAATAAGAGTTTTTTTTGCACCGAGTGTTACTAACAGCTCGGATGATATCATAAGTATTAACTACTCTAAAATGTGAGGGATGTAGAAGTTGAGTTTAGAGAAAGTGTACCCGCCTTTGCATGTGTGTGAAGAGAACAATTTAGGAAAAACAAACCTCAGTACATCCAACCGGGATTCTAACCCCATTATCCCCATGTCTACGGTTCAGTATTTTCCATGCGTGACGCCTTAGACCAGCTAGAAAAGTTACTAGATCTACTTTCACGCATTCATAAGGCAAGTCATGTTGTCCGCAACTGTCACTTTTGATTGATATTATCAATAAATACAAAATAACCCTAGAATTTATAAAATGTTGTCAACGTTGAATCATTTCTATGATTAATAATTATATAATTATTTTCACATTTAATGTAATACGTTGGTAAAAAGTGTTTAGGAACGGTATTTTCATAGTGGACTATCACTAATAAATGTTTATTTATTGGTATATATAAAATAGCATATTTTTATTTATTTAACTATTTTAATTACCACAATTCCAATATAGGCGGTATCTAGTAGTTTATATCGGTGAAACTATTTATGGGAAAATCCACAAATTTATGTCACTGATAAAGAAAATATGGTAAACATAACATTTATAAACATTCGATACAGCGTCCTCGTTTGATTTGGAAATCACCGAAAAGTATAGACATGGTAGATTGTATTTAACTAGACAAGCCAATAAAGAAAGATCACAACCTACACAAATACTATCTATACAGAAGGTATAAATTAAGTATAATTTCTTTCTACAAGTATTATGTTTATTTTGAAGTAATTGCGAGTACAAAAAGGTAAATAATTCAGATAGTTAATAAATTATACTATGGTTAACCTTTATAGAATACTATTTAGATATCATACCTTTAAAATTTATATTTAAAGCAAAATGAAACTTAATAAATGAATGAATAAATTAATTTAATGTGTAATATTAAATTATTTTATAAATATACCTAATAAAAAATCAATAGAATGAACAAGATACATTTTTCCCCCCTTATGGAAATAAAGTTTATGAACGTAGTTAAACTAAGTCTGAAGTTCTTTTTGTAAAACCATATATCTAACTCAATATCTAAGCATATTTTTAAAGCTTATCCGACACTTGTTAGCAAAACTTCCTGTGACCCTATTCGTCAATTTCCACACACACCAGAGCGACTATAAAACTTCTACTATAGAATTCCTTAACTTTTCCAGACTATTGTACCTGACAAAATATGTTTCCATTTTTGATTTATGGATATGGATTTTTCCGTTTATTACAATAACCATATATTTTTAGCAAAAAATTCGAGAAGGCCCTCTTTATTTAGCAACATGTCTTATTACCCGTTCGCGTTATCCGATTATGTACTAATTATGCTAACGGATTTAGGGATTAGGAATGTTATATTAAAAGCAAGCGTACCCGCACTTGCCTCGTGAGAGAGTGGATAACCTCCCTCAGTGCACTCGACTGAGATTCGAACCTAGATATCCCCGTCATCAGCAGCCTAGCATACTCCAAAAGTAGCGCCTTAGACCATTCGGTCACCGAAGCAGGTTAAACATACTTAACATCAGCAGTTATATAAGTTATCTATTATTATTATTTAGCACCGCGTTATATCCGTTCGGGTTATACGCTTTTAAGTATTAATTACGCTAATGGATTAGGAATCGGGAAGGTTGAATTAGAGGAAGAGAACCCGCATTTGCGTGGAGGGAGAGTGGAAAACCATTTTAGGAAAAACCACCCCCAGTTCACCCGACCGAGATTCGAAACTCGATCTCCCCATCCTCAGCAATCGAGCTCAACACGACTAGCGCGTTAGCCAACTACGCCACCGAGGTGTATATATATATAAGAGATCGCCCCAAAATTAAATGTTCGAGGTATTATTCCCTATTTGCCATCAAAGTATCTAAACTTTCCCATATTTACCCATTTTAAATTAAATTATTTGACATTTTCCCGACAGAAAAATGCCATGACGTTTCCTGGTTTTAACTGTTTTTCCTACCTGAAGTAACTTTTCACATAAAAGCCCCTACAAACATACTTTACGTGGAGGGTCTCTACTAAAAAGTGCACCAGAATTATCAGAGAGCGAGGGAAGATTCCAGTTATGATATGAATATATCTAGGAAAGCCACCCTAATCAAGGTTGCCACTATTTTTATACACCGAATTCTTTGTGTTTTATAGGTTTTACTGAAGTAGTTCCCATTTTTCCAGGGAGCTTAGATTGAAGAAAAGAGTAATACATCTTCTGTCACTTCACAACCCTTGGTCAAGGAGTAGTAAGAAATGTTTGAATCACCGTGCTTAGTTCTTAAGTTCACTTTTTCAATTTAACAAATACCAATTATAAGCTTTCAATTAAATATCCTAAATTACCATATATTTACTATCTTTTGTAAAATTAACTTGTTTTCCAGGGGGTTTTTCCAGACAAAAAAAATCCCTGTATTTTCCCAGCTATTCCAGTTTTATCAGTTACGTTGACACCCTGCTAATGCATCTGGAAAAAGTTTGAGTACCAACCTACAGGAAGTTACAAAAAAGGTAACCAAGAGCAAAGCAAACGTAACGCCACCAGTGAGACAGTTTTTTTTAAATATTCAAAGGCCTATTTTAATTATTTTTAGTGCACCGTATATTACTACCTATCAAGGCAATCATCATATTATTTACACAGATGAGGTAGGGATAAGAAAGATCAAATGTACCAAAATTTGCGTGAAGAAAAACTAGGAAATCATTTAGGGGGGGAAGCTCACCACTAATGGTCGGGATTCAAACTCAAACCTCTCATCCGCAGGAAAAACGGGTAAAATTAGTTGTAAAAATTTATACACATTTCCATCAATATGGATGTCACCAAGTTTATGAGACCCTTGTTAATAAAGTTTAATAATAGAAAATTAAAGTTTTTTCCTACATTGAAACATTTTTTTCAAATAATGCTTTATTTTCCATTTTATTTCTTCAGTACATTGCGACAAGATTTTACCTTCAAAAATAAGATCAGGAGTATAAAATTTTATATCTAAGTAAGGTTATCGCTATAAACACGATACACAGAGTTTTAAAACCAATGATTAAATATTCACATCATGGCGACGAATTAGCAAATGGTGGCATAATAATCAAAATCACCAAATAAAACATTTTCTTCACGGTACACTAGAAATATTCTTACTCCACGTAGTATTCACAAATTTAAATTACAATTTTATAGCTCATTTCGGTGATAAAACGTAGGCACGAAATTATGGTTGTCACTTTATATTAGCTCATAAAAGTTTTTTTAAAAAAGCAGTAAATATTTGAACGGAATCTATAAAAAAAACATCTCTTGCCTATAAAAAAAATTCTGAAACAACCGAAAGAATAAAAATAAAGAAATGATGGATAAATAAAAGTAACATTATGGAAAGATTTACATTGCCTAAGACATCAGAATTCCACACGGAGCCCTGCTTAGCATGAATACTCGGTCCTAAGAGGGAGGAAATGGCGCGTTTCAGTCCCTTACTTGTAGAGAGAGAGCGCCAATATACCCTTTGCTCTCTAAACGAAGGTCCTTGGACGATTTCGTCTAGGTCACCAGATTAAATTTGAATTTCAAATGGGAAGAAAAGAGATTTAAGAAACTCTCACTTTTTTTTTTTTGTATGAGAATAATTTTGTGAGCCACGTGAATCTTAAAGAATAGTTGTGAATGTATTTAACGTAAGCGTTCATATCGATATTTTTAGGGGTGCAATGGTGGTGTTAAAAATAAGTATTATGGTAATATTTTTTTTANTTTTTTTTTTGTATGAGAATAATTTTGTGAGCCACGTGAATCTTAAAGAATAGTTGTGAATGTATTTAACGTAAGCGTTCATATCGATATTTTTAGGGGTGCAATGGTGGTGTTAAAAATAAGTATTATGGTAATATTTTTTTTATTGCACCCTTATTATCCATCTGAGATATTTAAATTTAAATACACGAAATACCCGCTCCGGTGATCGAACAGACTAAGGCAAGGGTCGTCGGAAACTGGTCGGTCACGATCGATAGGTCAATCTCGCCGACATTTTCAGTCGATCACGCAAGGAAAGTTTAACGTCGATAAAAGTAAATATTAAGAGTCTTTTTAGCTCGCAAATATACCAAATACTTCCCGCTTCGGTGGTCGCATGGTCTAAGGCGTCACTATCGTGTTAGATTAAAATTACGATGGAAGAGATATCGGGGTTCGAATCCCGGTAGGGTGTACCGAGTGTTGGCTTTATTTTATTGACTGTACCTTCACGCAAATGAGTGTACACTTCTTCAGAATTCAACTTTCCTCATCTCTAGCTAATTAGTGTAATTAATACATGGGGGTATAATTTGAGCGGGTAGAAAGACGCGGTGTTAAAAAATAAATAAAAAATTATGGTGTGTTAGGGATGAGAATGGTTGAGTTTAGAGTAAGTGTACCCGCATTTGCGTGAAGGTGGAGTGAATAGCTATTTAGGAAAAAAAATAACACCCCCAGTACAACTGACTGGGACTATTAAATCCCATATTTCCGTCATAGTCAATCCAGCATATTGCAAGAGTGACTGACGCCTTTAGACCGTGCGACCACCGAAGCGGGTCAAATCAAATATAGTTTAAAACAAATTTACCTACTTATAAAACTCAAACAAACATAACCATAAAAAGATAGAAATAGAACCGGCAAGATATAGCTAACCCTAAGACCCACTTCTGAGATATTTTTTTACTGTCCAATTCCATAGAATTTTAAAAGCACTTAAAAATTCCGCTCAGCTTCTGTCTCTAGTTATTCTCCAGCCTGAGAGCCACTAGGTGGAAACTATGGAAGAAGGGA
>CABEEJ010009626.1:0-17632 GCA_901482245.1 Timema douglasi
TAATTCAGAAATGAATACTGTGCCTCTTGGAACTAGTCTGCCTAATATTGTTACAAGGTCTGGTAGAATTGTCCACCCACCAAAACACCTTGACTTATGATTCCTTGTTGAAAAAAAAAAAGAGGCATGTTTATTAAGTTGTATAGTAGCGCCCTAACTCAAAAAAGTGTTTTAGTTTGTTTTGTCAGTTGGCCTCACTGTGTACGATACTTTTAGTGTTTGTTCTAACATGGATTTAGTTTATAACCTTCATTGTATAATTGATCCTGTCTTGAAATTGTTGACCATGGCTCAAAGTTAATTTTGTATGTGATAATAAAACCAATATTTTATTTTTTAAATTGACTAAATTGATTATCTCATAGCAAAACATTGTGAAACATCCAAGATTTTACACAATATAAATGTTTACAGGCGTGTGACCAATTATTGTAGTAATATATTTCTAACATTGGATGAAAAATAAGTTCACATCTTTTTCTCCTGTGTGTACTTTCTTAATTTATTTCAATACATTATTTTCCTCAATTCCTCATAGAACTGTTAGCTTTTGTTGATTTGATTTTTTAATCAGTTCATAATAATAAAAAATAATTCTACAAATAAATTGACTTGCAAGAGGTTTTTGATTTTTAATCTGACCTGCAACATAAAAAGGTTTGGGCAGTCCTGCTTTTGAGAACCAAAGAGTATTGAAGAATCAAAATTTTCAATCCCTACTATTGCTTATTACCTAATATTATAAAATTAATAACTATTTTGAATGAACAAAATGTACAATAAGCCTGTAGAGAATTGAATATCAAAATTTTTTATTTGTTTACTAAAGAAAATACATAGGACATTTTTTAACCAATTTTTTAGTGCACCGCTCCTTAATACCCATTTGAGATATCTGTCTTTGAACATCAATGTATAAATGTGTTTCAGATAAAAAATGTATAAATGTGTTTCAGATAAAAAATATATAATATATTAATACAAGTCAGGTTAACTAAAGTAGTCTTAAAGTCTTTACTATAATAAAAAAAAGACTAACTGACCTGCAGAACATGATGAGCTTCCAGCTCCGCAGCAATTTTGTTGCTTTCCGAATTCCTTCCAGAGAGAGTCTTATTTCTCTGGTAGGAATCACACTGATCATAATAATTGCAATCACATTCCCCTCGTCTTACACGACGAAAAGTGAAGGATGTTCTAATGCCACGGTTATGAACTGTTAAAGTCCCGCAAGGGGTTGGAACAATGTCTGTCTTGCGTGGAGAGATACCGTGACTCCATAAATATCTGAAATGCAACATCAACTTTAGTAAATATTTAAGAGAAATGTAAATAAAAAACTAGTCTTAACTTTGCTAAAATGTATCAAAATAAAGACATTGAATAAAAATATGTAGGCTTTTGCTCAAAAGAATCAATATATCTGGACAAAACACTTGTAAAAAGGATGAGGTGGGAGCCAGAGGGTAAAATAAAATATTTAAACAAAATAGGAAGAAATAAATTAGGGAAATTTTCTATATATAATCTTGTTTCATTGAATGTTCAAAAAAAATTATCAGGGATAGCCATTAGATCTCCCTGGCCTCCTAAGTTTCCTTGACAGGTGGTTCCCTCACAACATCAGTCATTTTTAACTTGGGGGTCATTAGAGTGCTATATTATAATTTGTAATAACATTTTTTTACTTTTAGTGAATAAACATTTCACACACATGAGAAAATGTTCAAGTTTCTAGTAAAAAAAACTCATTTTTATCTTAAACCTAGATGAGTCTGTCAGTGTATGGAACTAAATATTCTTTGCAGTATCTGAAATAATCAAACTACAGAAACAAAACTAACAGAATATATTCAAACTAAAGTAAAGCTTTTTTTTTTAAAATTGCTTTTAGATATGAACGGTATATTTTTTTTGTTCCCAACTTAGCAACTGTTAGGGTACTTATGCTAATGGAATAAGGATGAAAAAGGTATAATTTAAAGGAAATGTACCCATATTTGCAAGGTGGCAGTGTGTTAAACCAATTAAAAAAATATTGAGATACTAAGCCCAATTCCCTTATCACTGGAAATCCATTTTAACATGAGAGTGATGCAAAGACACATGCAGGTATTTATATTAATTAATTTAATATCCAATCGGCCTCCAAGTAAGCTTTAATAGTGAATAGAAATGCCCATTACAATTTTACATAACAATAATAACCTAAATGAACAATAGGTGAAATAAATGGCAAAGGTCATAAATAACAATCACCAATCATTTATAATTTTTTTTAAACTAGAAGCTTCAAAATCTTCCAAAAGAATTGTAATAGTGAGAGAAAAAGTGCTGCAAGAATTTTGTTTGAAGTGGATTATTGACATAATTTTTAAAAAACTCACAGATATTTATTAACACTATTTTTAAAGTCAAACGTTACCTAGATTCCCCTGACATGATAAGTAAAGACCGCTGTGGTAAATAAACAGGAACATTTCGACCTTCTTGATATTTGAATTCCATGACAACAGGTGCCCCTAAGGAAAGGGAGAGTATAGGATCCTCAAATGCACTATGAGTGTCGACATGAGATGGGATGCCTGTAGAACAACAATGTTAAAATATTATATAAAATTGCTTAGTATGTTCAATTATTACAAATTCAAGTTAGACTACTTGTTTTGAAAGGAAATATTCTCAAATTAAGATATTTAAAGAAATGTTTCAAAACAATTAATGTTGTCTTGTGTTTAGTTTTCGAAATAGGCAACATTTTCAATTGAAGTAAGGACACACATCATTGCTTTCAGTTAAAGTAATGAAAGGCACAACTTGCAATGAAAATATTTATTCTTTTTCTCCTTATAATAATAATTAATAAGTGTTCAAAATGGACGTGATTTTCTAGAAAGGTGACACAATCTGTCATATTATGCTATCCTATAGATATTCTTTGAATTAAAAAATTACACCTGGACACGGGAATCAAACCTATATCCAGGAATCATTTTTCAATTCAAAGAATATGATATTTAGGTGTTGCTATAAATGTAAATATCAAATACAATAGCTTTGCTATTTAATCCATTATCCTATAAATGCTGCACCGTGCCAACATCAGTGGCTTGTAATTTCATTATGAGACAATATCCTTGGGAGGATCTTCATAGGCCCCTACACAGGTTTAAGTGTCCTCATGGGGGGAAAATCTAATGACTGAGGTCATGCGACCAAGGAGGTCACACATAATCCCCCTCCTTGGGTGTGTAATGTTTAACCATTCTTTGGCTTCGCCTATCTCTCAAATTCAAATTCATATGACCTTCAATTGTATTACACTTTAAGCTTAATTGAAATTAATAACAAACCAAATCAGCAGTTAAAATTCACCTCTTTACAAATTCTAGATGGTGAATCTTACTTCTGTTATTTAGGCAATAATTAATTATTCCACTATACGTGTGAAATTTTTACCTTGTCCTGGCTGATATTGATTAACTGTCAGTTGATCTGGGGGCAAGCTCATCACATTGCAGTTCCTTTCCTTAAGTCTTGGAAGTAAAATACTACACTCCTCGGGTATGTTTTGCGTCAAAGGAGAATCTTTATGCACATTGTTTATATCGTAGTGAAATTCATAACCAAAATGTTTTACTTTGCGAAGCTTGAGGGATTGACCTAGAACATAAAAATACTCAAAAAAATATTTTGATATACTAGTTTTACAATAATAAGAACAAATCTTGCTACAAGTACACAGGTTGAATCCACCTTTTCTCAAATCTTTAATTTATCAACATATTCAAAATAATCTCACGAAATCTTTAAAAAAATTATTAGTCTAGGGAGACACTTTCAAGACAATTTGTGGCCCCACAAACGTCACCCTTTCACATGAACAGCCACAGGCAATCCACTAGTTTACCTCTATGCTATGATGGGCATGGAAGAAGCTGTAGTGATGTGGTCCTTACTACATTAGAGTTGAAATATGAGGTTCATATATTAATTATTAGCTTCATATTGATTAAAGGAGCTGTTTATAAATCCTACTTTTGAACAATTGATAATGTATTGAGATAATATAATATGTAAACAAGTTTTTTAAACTTATTTAATTCCTTTACAAACATTAACCAGTAAAAGATATGAATGTTTAAAAAAACTCAAAACATTTTAAAAGCCATCGTAAAATACATATAAGAGCTCACAAATAATGAAAAACCAAACAAAAAAGTGAAACCATCTATCAAATCATCAAATATATTTATTCCTACATATTTAAATGTGTAAATACAAGCATAAACTCGCTGAAGTATGTCTTAAATAGATTTAATAAAAATTAATCAAAATAGTTTCATTGTTGACCTTTTTAAATTCTCATCTTTTATGTTTTCAAATTCATTTTACATAGTTTTTAATGAACTCTTTAAACATTTACATTTTCCCTGAATTATTTATTTATCAGAAAATGGAACGAGTCCCGAAAGAATGTTTTAATTATTTCAAAATTTCAATGGAATATTGTGATAAATAAGTCAATACTCAATATTAATTTGAGTACAAAGGGCTTGTACTGAACATCAGGTTATCCACACAAAAGATTTACCATTTTAACATAAGTGAATTGCCACACATTGTCTCTCAAGCGAAAGCTGTCATTCAACTGCATGTGTTTCCTATGGCTCGTTCACAATTCTGTGGCAGTGAAGAGACAATGAAACTCTGTGGCACACCACTTGAGGAACACAAGAGTCTGTGTCGAGCCTTGTGTGAAAGGTTCCATTTACTCCAATGTATTTGATGTGTAGCCAGAGTATGGCGCCATGTTGCGTCTTGAAAGTGCTATGTGTGAAAGGGCTCTAAAGGGTTAACGTCCCCACCTTAGTAGTATTTATTTTCTGAAAATTGAAAAATGACACCTGGACACAGGAAACGAACCAAGGTGTCATTTTTCAATTTTCAGAATATGATATCTAGATGGAGTAATCCTCACTAAAAAAGCATGAATAATAGCTTTGGCTATTTGATTCTTAGGATTTATTTTCCTTAAGAGTCTAATTTTGTTCACAATAAATCTTTATTATATAAAGTTCAGTTAGATGATAAATTGATTATCTTGGGTCTGGTTGTTAGATTTGTCCTATCATCATATTGATCTAGTAAACAGTTTAATAGTTGTAAAAAGCGTTCAACTCAAATGGGTAATAAGAGGTGATGCTTAGAAAAAAAGAAATAAAAAAATCTTAATAATATTAATTTTTATGAATCCTTAAATCTCCTTAAGAGTTGCGAAATATTCAACGCCTTGAAGGACCCATCTTTAATTCATATGATATTTCAATCATGTACACACAATATGTATAATTATTCACATGGTATTGTGAACTAATTAAAAATTATAATACTTATTACAATTCAACTTGTTTTAAAGTAAACAATTTAAGCAAATTTGGTAGCAAAAATTAACATTTTCATAAATTTATTTTGTTTTGATTTTATTTAAAATATTATTAGCCTTTATTTAGTTAATTTTTCTATTAATTCCTAACAGGGAAAATTATTATATTTAGAAAATGGTAATAAATTCCTTTTCTGTTAATGATGCTTTCACTGTGGTGTGCTCATTGATATTATTAATAATAATAATAATATTTAGCACCGCATCTTACTACCCATTCGGGTTATATGCTTTAAGTACTAATTACTCTAATGGATTAAGAATTGGGAAGGTTGAATTAGAGGAAGTGAACCCGCATTTGCGTGGAGGGAGAGTGGAAAACCATTTAGGAAAAACCGCCCCGAGTTCACCCAACCGAGATTCGAGCCTCGATCTCCCCGTCCTCAGCAGTCGAGCTCAACACAACAAGCACGTTAGCCAACTACGCCACCGAGGCGGGTCTCATTGATATTAATTTATATGTTTACCAGTGATTGGTTTTCAGTAGCCATCCATAACAATGGCCCTTAAAAGTTTAAGATGATCTAACTTTACGGGATTCTTTTGAAAGAAGAGGTTATAGATTGGGATTTTGAGTATACATCATTCTATAACTGTTGTGTTTATATCTTATGAAATAAAGATCATATGGATAAAAGAGTACGTATATGTCTGCTGAGTTGGAGAAACCAAAATTTGTTAACTTTTTGGTGACCTTGTTTTGACCACAAAATTTATTTGGTAGCAAGTCGAGCATTATGTAATGCACACATAGGCATAAAACACTCACACGCAACATAAAACTTGAATTAGATGCCGAACGTGGTATCACAGTAAAAACAATTAGGCAACTTGTGGCTAGCGCATGGCATCATGGGTAGTGGGTGACTTGACATTTGACGTGTTCACATTGTTACATGTCGGAAATTCAAACAAAAATATTCCCGTGACTTTATGATTAAAATATTGAAAATCCCTGACTTTACAGGGACTTTCATGACCTTTTTTTACAATTAGTAACGTTTTCGTGACCTTGGTGATCCAGTAGACACCTGTAAATGGTCATTGACAAAGATGTCCAGGATTTCATAATAAAATATATATGAAAATAATCAAACAAGGTTTGAGTTTTATTTGTTAAGATGTGCAAATACACTACAAGTTTTTTTTTTTCAACCTTTATATGTTTCAATATGAGCACCCATTGTAGCTCTGCCTATATCTAAGCGGAATTCAATTTCTGTCCAGACGTACTGGGTAATTTCAGGCATTATAGTCACTATTGTGATGATGATCCTCTCTTTAAGGTGGTTCAAATCATAAACGTTTTCTGTGTAAACAATGTGTTTTACTGAGCCCCACATGAAAAAGTCTAATGGCAAAAGAGCAGAACTTCTTAGAGACCAAGCGATGGAACCACCTCCCAATCCATTTGTTTGTAAACCTCTCATTGAGGGCATGGCACACCATCTTGCTAGAAGATTACAAAGATTAATTTTCTCTTTGTATATCTTCAATCAGAGGAAAAAATAAAATTTATAAGCATCTCTAAGTAACCGTTTCCTGTAGTTTTTGTATGCAAACATGAAAAGGCCTTCCACATGATCATGTATTGAACCACACCAAACGTTCATTTAGGAACTGTCACGAACATACTTGTAAATTTTGTTTGGTTGCTGTGATCCCCAATATCTACCCTTCTGACAATTAACAGAGCTATTTACATGAAAAGTATATTTATCACTGGGCAATAACTGCTTTAAGTAATTTTCGTCAATGTCAATTTTATTTAGCATAAATTGAGCAAATTCATCACATTTAGGACAAGCTTGGGGGTATTTCATGTTTAAGCTGAATCTTGAATACATGCAATCGTAAACGCTTATGGAGTAGACTCTGAATGGTAGTAACTGGTATTTGGAATTACAAGCTCCAAGCTTAGACGAGCAATTGACTTTTTCAGACTTCGCAGTTTGCATGCAAGATTGTCTTAAGTGTTCCACAGTCTTCTCAGATGTTGATGGTCGGCCTGGGGATTTCTTTATATCTACATTTCCTGTTTCTTTAAATTGATCAAATCAAATAATGATAGTCTTGTATGTAGGCGCTTCTTGTCTAAAACTATGTTGAAAATGATGTTGCACTGTTAAAAATTAATTGAATTCAGCATACCACAACATACATTGTGCTTTCTTTTGCACATTCAATATCTTACTGATGGCATGGTGGTTGAGCAATCAATACTGTGCACCCAATTCCAGTGTTGTCGCTAAACAGAAGAAAACTTGGGAGTGTTACCACACCGTTCACAGCAAAAATAACATTAACTAGTCAAATATTTCTGAAGAAATTTAATCAAGGAATCATTAACCTCGGTAGTCTTGGGTTAAAGTTCTCACCTCAAGACCCTATGTTTGTGGATTTAAAACCATCAGAGGTCAATGGATTTTTCTTGAGCGATAAAAATCCATAGTACAAGTTCTTCTTTCGAAGGGGAAGTAAAGCCGTCGGTCCCATGTCGACTATGGCATGAAAAGATCCCTGGAAGGTATGTGAACATACCTTTCTCGGCAAAATTTGTAAGCCCTTTCGTTCTCGCTCATTCTTCTAGTGTGCTGATATAATCAGTCAGTTCATAAAGTGTATGTTAAATACTGTGCCTCAAATAAATAAAATAAATAAATTATGGAATCCCGGACACCTTTTTCAAATGAGCCTGTATTGCAGCTATGCTAACATAGTAATCTTGTAATAATATCAGCATGGTAAATGTTAATAAGCAATATCCTTTTCTTAAAATATAGGTTTACATGTTTTGTATGTTTCCTTTGCTACTTTTGATAATTTTATTGCAATTTCAAGCCATATATTGAATCTAATGAATAATGCAATAAATGTTTTAAAATATTTTTTGAAGTTCAGCTAAAACATAAAAATAATCTTAAAAAATCCTCGGCTAATAAAGTGTGTACACATTAGCGAGTTTACCTAATATATGTTCTGTATGACTCCAATCAACACAGTTTAACAATGATTCCTCTTCTTGTTCTGTCACAAAATCTTCAAGCAGGATTAAACCTGGTGGCCTCCAGTTATAAGTAATAGCACTTTTTAACACCGGAACTGAAATGTAAACCAAATATGGGTTCAATATGAATATTATGAGAGAGTATAAAACTTAATAATAGGCTTAATGAAAAATTTACATTTTTCTAAACTTTTGATTTTACATCAGACAATAACCATTTAACTTCAAGGAACTGTTTAGTAAGTCATCAAACTGCTAAAAAAAATCCAAAATAATAACAGAAAAGTATCCCCTATGAAAACCAAGAAAAATCAAACTAAATATACAGTACTTTTATTTCAGTTTGCTAGTTTTAAACACATTAAATGACAATATTAGATAAATGCCAGTGACAAACAAGGAATGACAATAGCATCAAAACTTGGCTCGAGTTTATAGTGCTTGAATCAGACATTAACTGTTTTACAAGAAAATACATACTACCTAATCACACTGTTCCCTTAAGGGGTTATATTTTAAAAACACAATAACTCCAATACTTTTTTAACCCATCCTCACTAACTTTCTACACATTTCCCTACCCCTACAAATTTCCTTTGCTTCAACAACATCCATACACAGAGTTATGCATGCTCTTTTTATTGTTAAAACTCTTAATGTTTCTCTTTTTCACACATTTATACATAACATTTAGTCACATCTTACATATTCTACCCCTTCCTTTTGATCTACACACTCTACCTACATATATTTGCTTCGTCATTCGATCCACACTCATCCTTTCAATATGCCTAAACCAATATAACAGGCTTTTTTCATATTGACCTATTGAATTCCCTTTCAATCTGCACTCCTTCAGCAGCCATTCATTACTGACTTTGTTCATACGAGTTTTACCACAAATATTTCTTAGATAACTCATTACAACCGCATTCACATTGCACTAGTGTTCCACCTCACATTCATAAAACAATGTTGGTGCTATCACATTTTTATATAATGCTATCGTTGTATATTTCGATACTACTTCATTCTTTGTTATAGTCCACATATATCCAACTACTCTCCGAGATGCAGTCCACCGTCTGTCAATTTCTCCATGTCTACTCATCCAATTTTACAGACTATTCTACCCAGATACATAAAAACATTCACTTGTTCTAATAGATTTCTACTTATACTAAGCTGAAAATCATTTCCTGATCTTTCCTTTTCAAAAACTATCACCTTAGTTTTGGTGACATTTATACAAAGATCCATTCTGCCTGTCATCACATTCAAATTATTTAATCCGTTCAAGTGCAAGTCCGTCCGTGCAAGTCATTTTCATTCTCAGCCATTAATGCAGCATCACATTTGCATTGTCTTCACAAGCCTTCCTCAACACTTATCCAAAAGTGCATTAAACAACCATGGAGAAGTAACACAACCTTGTCTAACATCCTGTTCATTGTCAAACTATTCCCTCAAAGCTTCAACCATTCTAATGCACATTTTATTTCCATCATACATTTAAGGTGACCTGACAGTCTAGGGGTAAGGTGTCAGACTTCTGTGATGAGGGTTCAGGGTTTAATCCTCGATCCTGGCACAGATTTATCTGAATGCCAAACCCTTCCTTCACCTCCGACAAGACGTGTATCAATCACAACTTGTGAATGTGGGGAATGCCAGGCCTCCACCGTTGTTCGGATCCCACGTTAAACTGTAGGTCCTCAATTTCATCTCACAATCACCCTACCATTACACATCAATGTAAGTGCGTATAGCCCGAACAGATAGTAAGACGCGGTGATGATGATAATAATAATAATCATAATCATGATACACCGCCATAATTGCATTTACTAACCATGTATCCACATTATACTCTCTAAGAACATTCCATAACATACTCCTATTCACCCAATTATATGCTTTCTACAGCTCAACGAATGCACAATAAACTTGCTTCCTTATTGCCATACATTTCTCAATCATTTGTTGCAATGCAAATATCTGGTCTATGCATCCTCTATCTGGCATGAAGCCCCAATACACACCCCAAATATTGTCCGCACTTTTTTCACGCATCCTCTCAATTAAAACTCTCCCAAAAACTTAAGCCCGGAATTCTCAACAAACTAATTTCCCCATAGTTCTTACATTCACTCTTATCGCCTTTTTTTTTTACAAGAAGATCTATAATTTTTTAATTTTTGTTTGAACCTCTTCTGTGGCTGCGTGGTTTAACACGCTACTCTTGTGTTAGACTAAATTGCAGAAGATGGAAAGATCGGGATTCGATCCCAGTTGGGTGCACTGAGAATGGTTTTTCCTATATGGTTTTCCACTTTCCCTCCATACAAATAAAAGTGCACTTCCTTTAAACCAAATCTTCCTAATCCTTAATACATTGGTGTAGGTCCCTAATTAGTACACAGCCCGAATGGGTAATAAGACGTGGGGATGAAAAAAATTGTCTCAGAAATATGGCACAATATTTCATTTTTTCACATCATGTATTATAACCCATCCAGGCTACCCCCAATCTAATTACAATTGTGGGTTAGGGATGAGGGCAGTATAGTTAAATATAAATGTACCAACATTTGTATGAAAGGAGAATGGGAAACCATTTAGGGAAAGCCACCCAAGTACAGCCTGCTCGTTAAGGTTTACCATGTCCAAGTTGTCATTTTTCACTTAACTGAATGAATATAATTATAATTTAATCAAATGTCTTGAGTGAAAAGTTTATTCAAAAATGCTAAGATTTTAGACAACATAACAGAAACTCTTTATCAGGACAGTTTTAATTTTTTTTACCAAATAAATTAAAATATATTTATAGAGGCCAAACTCGATTTACACTGAAAGGTTGCTTTGGTTCACTATGATATAACTTATAAGGTAGGCTCATAGTGTAATTCGCCCAAGTATAACCGCTGGCTTTCATAGTAATTTGAGTGTACATTGTGCTTATCTTAAAATAAAAACTATGTTTCTACATTTTAGGGTGAACACACTTTGTAACACTAATTGGATTAAACAACTTTGCCATCTGTATTGGTGGGTAGCAGGCTAAAGCGGAAACCTTGTCTAGTCTGGTTTGCTAGTGATGAGGAACTTGAGGTTGTTATCCTTCGCTTGCGGCTTCGGGAGTAACTGATTGTTGTCGCGACGACAGCGACGTTGTGTTCAGACACGTGTGGTTAGGGGTAGGAAAAAGGTTGGCGAGCGTGTCCCGGCAACGTTAGTCGCGGTGGAGCAGAAGGATGTCCTGGCAACATGAGTCGCGGTGGAACATGGGGAAGTCTGGGCAGGCAAAGTGAGTCATGGTGGAACATGAAGTCCCAAGGTGGGGCGGGAGGGTGTCGGTCCTGGCAACGTGAGTTGTGGTGGGGAGGTAGGGTGATTGTCCCAGCAGTGTGAGTCGCAGTGGGAGGTAAAGATGCGAGAGGATAGTATACACTGTTGCTCTTTCTAATTTTGACAATTTAAAAGCTCTTTCAAACAGGTGGCGCAGCCAGGTTGGGTAGCCACTCTTCGACTGACATCTGACCGAGGGACCACTGTGTTAAATACCCTCCGCTGCTGCCTGGTCTTGTCCAATGGGAGAAAATGGGAGTTTCTTATTGGCGCATGAAAACGCGAGAGATAGTGGTCGCCAAGCGAGCCAATAGAAAGAAGAGTTCTCATGAGTGCCGAGTACAGTGGGGAACTCATCATGGACGGCTCAGAGAACATGAACTGTGGAGCAGTCCAGGCAGTAGAGAGGGTGGTTGGCACAGTCTGTGCAAGTGCGGAGGAAAGATATAAGGGCCGACCGAACAGTGAGGATCAACAAGGTTTGAGTCCTGGTCAGATGTATTGAAGGTAGTTTTAAATTATTATAATCTTCCTTCACATAATTTTGGGCAAATTTCCTTTAAACTATACCTTCCTCATCCGTATTCCATTTGTGTAAATAATATGTGTAGGCCTACAGCCTGGATGGGTAATCAGATACAGTGCACAAAAAAGGTCTTTGCTTGGCTTGATAAAACAAAATATTTTATAAAATTAGTAAAGTATAAAAACTTACCACGTTCAGTATACACCAAGTAAAGTGTTTTTGGGTCATTTGACATTGGATTTATCTTACTGTGCATAGCTTCATATGCACAATTTGCTCCACTTTCATCATGAAATGTTACAAAACAATATGTTTTACCAGGCAGCATCACAATCTGGTCTACTGGTCCATAGATGAGGCAAGCTTTCAACAAGTGATCCTCTTCTAACCGTGTTGCTAAACCTGCGTTGCCAACCATCAAGTGCTAAAAGTGGTAATATAATCATTCAATACACTGTGATAGCACTACATAGTTAATTGTCAGTGTTAAAATACTTGATTTGTAATTCAGTTACTATAATATTTTTTGTTGTTGTCATAAGTTAAGGTAATGAAATGTGTCACTTGTCAATTTAAGTTCGTTTGTAAATTATACATTTTCAAGAGAAGAGTTTTTATGATTTCACAGAAGATCTCAAGTATTTCAAAAAAATCTGTTTTAATATTTGAGTGTAATGACCATTGGCCATATAATATTTATAATACAGTAGGGCTCCTATATCTGCTGATTCAGTATCCACAGTTTCAGTTATCCGCGATTTATCGCTGCACAATTTTATTTACTTTTAATTAAAGAGAAAAAATGTTTATAAGTTTCAAATGAGAACTGCCCATACTATCAACAGTACATGGGCCCTATGGGCTTGCACTATCATATCACTATCATCATCAACATTAATGATAGTCGAAACAAGAAGAATGGAGATTAGTAAGTACAATGTAGTGTACAGTACACATTACTTTATATAAATACAATAAAAAATTCAATATGTAATGAAAAGTGGTAACTCTCTCAAACTCGCCTTAAAATTAAATTGTTTTATTTTAATATGTCCATTCGTAAGAAAATTGCTGTTTAACTGTGGCCATATCAAAGGTAGCCTAGTACTCTTATTCACAGTCATTTTAATCTGGGAATAATTTCAAAGAGAGTGCTAGAAGTCAACATTAGTTTTGATTAGAAAAAGGCATTCAATAGAATGAAAGGAAGGAAATTGATGAATATCGGCATCAACTGGTGGGATAGAAGACTGATTGCAAGCCTGTACTGGGACAGCGAGTAAAGGTGAGGTGGAATGCTAAAGACCAACAATGTGGAGATAGGAAAAGGTATGAGACAGGGGTGGTGTTTGTCACCCAATATGTTCAACTTGTATGGAGAGTGACTGGTCAGGGAAGCCCTACCTAGCGGGATGTGACAGTTTCAGGATAGGAGGATGTGTCAACAATACAATAAAATAAGCAGATGATCTAGGATTCTTGACCAAATATAAAGATGAGTTGAAAGAAATTATGGACTGGCTGGTGGAAATAGGGAAATGTATGGTATGGAGATCAACAATGAGATGTCTAAAGTGATGGTAATTTCAAAAAATGAAGAGCCGCTGAAAATATAAATTGGAAATCAGAATTTGAAAAACCTGAGCAGTTTGATTACCTGCAAAGTCTGCTGACAAAGATGCCTAATCCACTAAAGAAATTGGGTCGAGGATCGCCATCCCCAAGGAAGTTTTCAACAAAAATAGATTACTGCTGACCAACAAGTTGAGTTTGAAACCGAGGAAGAAACTGATTAAATACTACATTTGGAGCATCACACTGTATGGAGCATAAACTTGGACGCTTAGGAAAATGGAAAAGAAATATTTGGAGAGCTTTGAAATGTGGTGCTGGAGAAGACTAGAGATGATCAGGGTGACAGACAGGGTAACAAATGAGGTTCTAAGAAGAGTGAGTGAGAAGAGAAATATTTTGACTGTGATTCTTTGGTGCAAAGCAAACTGGATCAAACACATCTTTAGGAAGGAAGAACTGTCTTCTACCTAATGTCATAGAAGGAAAGTTGGAGGGGAAGAGGTGCTTAGGAAGGAGGATTCAAATATTGGATGACTTGAATGAAAGAAGAAAATTCTTGGAGCTGAAGAAAGAGGCAGAGGACAGGGTGCATTGGCAGTCTTAGTTCACGGACAAAAAGAAGGAACCTGTAATGAAACAGAACAAATAATAATAATAAATGTATGAGTTTGGATTAAGAAAATAGAATACACAAAAATAATAAGCTTTATCTGGCTTAGTTAACGTAAGTTAAATGTTTTTTTGACATATGGTACACATTATAATATCTTCATTTTAAACGCAGTATTATGGGTGGAGGGGAGGGACTGTAATGAATATTTTGATAAGCTAATATATCAAATAATATTACTCTTTGGAATTCAATGTTTAGTAATTTTGTTCATACTTTTTATTGTCACCCTTTTCCTGTCCACACTAAAAATATCATAAATTTGAAACAAGGGAGTTTTGGTAAATACTTAAGGAAGATAGTTTGGCAAAACTTAACCAAAATGAAATTTTAGTTAGAAAAGACCCAATTAAATTATTCTATAATTAATTTAACAAGAAGCTGTCTAAATAAAATAATAGGCTATAAGAAACTAAATAAATCTCAATTTCAATATTTCTAGACAAAGCTAGTTTTGGTAAAACAATCCTTAATTCAGCTTAAAATGACTGAATAAGAGAACTAGGCTACAGTATGATTTTGGTAGGAAGAACAGTAAAAGTTAGTTACTAAAGTTACTAAAACCATTTTAATATATTTGTACATTGTGTCATGTTATCTGAAGCTGTAACTTTTGATAGATATCATCAATACCTATAAAATAACACAAATAATAAAGTGAAATGTTATCAATATTGGGCGCAAAGAAATATGTTTGAATTGTCTCTACTCTTCTCCCAACCAAAATCAGAGTATACTTTTGATAATACCACAGTTATACCCCAATTTCTTATGAATAGACATATCTGACAGATCCGTTCATATATTTATTTATGTCCAGTCATGTGATCTAGAGCTGTCACTACTAATAGATATAAATAACACTAATAGTATAGTAAAATATCAAAATTATTTGTATTCTTTAAAAGGAGTTTCAAATGTTAATTTGTGATAAATTCAAGATAGAGTAAAACCCGCTGAGATCGAACCCTGGTGGCCCAAAATCTCAGATAATCCAAACACAATTCTAGGACAAAACAAGGAAAACCCCAAACTAATTCAAATGAAATCTATTTTATCAATAACAAACTCCAAGTTAAATGAAAGTTAAAATAAACAGTGATAATAAATGCTTAATAAATACTTTTTTAGTCAACACAAAATGTTTTTCTGTTAATTTTATTAAATATATTCAACTGTAATTGATTTTCTGAAATACTTTGCATTTTTGCTGACCATTCCGTAGCCTTCACTTATTCCGAATTTTCACTAATCCGAACAAGCTTCAAACCCAATTAGTTCACGCTAGCAAGCATTTCACTCACTCTTTGCATAATTTAAAAACATTATGGACTAGATAATATTTATTTCACCCCATTAATCAAATAATTCAAACAATCAATTATTAATAAAACTATAAAAACACTTTTCAACTACAGAAAATGTACACAAACCTTGGACTATTTATTATCTGATATATGAAGGCAAAGTGAAAAGAATAACAATTTGTGACACTCCCCTTTTATCCCACCAAGCGAACTGGCCATCATCACCCGCTTCAGTGGCCGCGGGGTCTAACACACTACTCTCGTGTTGGACTAGACTGCCAAAGACGGGCAGATCAGGGTTCAATCCCGGTCAGGTGCACCTGAAAGGGTTTTTTCCTAAATGGTTTTCCACTCTTATTCCATGCAAATGTGGGTGCACTTCCTCTTAATTAAACCTTCCTAATTCCTAAGCCATTAGGATAGTTAGTACATAGACATATAGCCTGAACAGATAGTAAGACGCAGTACTAAAAAAAACTGGCCGTCCAACAAAAATTAAATTGTTTAACTTTTGGGAATCCCACTTTAATTAAAGAGTTCTGTAATTAGCTTAGACTGCTTGTACAACTCTGCAGATGCCCATTTTTTAGTATTCCCTCTTCTTAGATATTTTGCTGTCGCTTTAAGTTAAATATATCTTCCTAAGCTCTTAGCCTAAAGTTTAAAATGAGAAAACCCTACAGTACACATTGTCAGTCATTTTTCAAGAATATAATATAAATTCATTAGTCCATACTGTTACATACTCATTGATACTTTTAAAATAGGCCTACTCTTTGAGAATAAATATATCCTACCCTCACAAGAATTTCTGAGAAAAAGGAGAATTTTATTTTCAAAATTTAATTGAGTTTTAAAAAGAAGAGCAAAAAATGCAAAATTATAAATTATTTTTCATAAAAAATAAGAACCTTTAGAATTGATCAAAGCCTTTATCAAGCTAAAAATATATCAATTCTGGTTCTGGTTTCTAAGTAATTTACTTTTTGGGTTCCTGTTTCTTAAAAACTTAATTTCGGTTATGGTTTCCGGTTCTTCTCCCTGGTAGCAAGGTTCTACTCATCATAAACTGTTTTCAGATTGTGGCCAGGTATGTTTAGTAAAATACCTCCATTTTCCTCAATCCTTCCACCACTCTTCCTCCTTTAATTTCTTCCATTCTTCTCCTCTCACTTGAACACTTTCTGTTATCTGCTCCTTCCATCTTTTTTTGGCCTACCCTGTGGTCTTTTTTCCACATACTTAATTTCAAAATTTTCTTCGGCATCCTCTTTTTTTACATCTTCATTATATGCCCATACCATCTCAGTCTTGCTTCCTTTACTATCTGATGTACTCCCATTCTTTCCTGGATAACTTCATTCCTAATCTTGTTTTTCTCATTAAAGCTAACATGTCCCTCACAAACTTCAGTTCCATGGCCTCCACTTTACAAGTTTCTTTTACATTCACTGTCCACGTTTCTGCTGCATATGTGGTACAAATTATGCCCTATATGACACTTTTTTGCACTTCAAAGGGACTTCTCCTCTCCATATCAGTTCTCTTACGCACCTATAGAACAATCTCCCTGCTGTCCTCTTCTCATCAAATCCTCTCTACTTCCACCTTTATCCTCAATGACGGTTCCAAGATATTTTACGTTGTGTACTTTTCTCAGCTCTACCCAAGGCCGTAGCCAGGGGGGGGTTTTGGGGGTTCAAACCCCCCCCGAAAGTTTAAAAACGTAATGTAATACTGTCTTATTTAC
>CABEEJ010009627.1:0-17632 GCA_901482245.1 Timema douglasi
GAGTCGCCAGTAGCATCTGGAACATCAAGTGTGAAACTTTTAAATAACCAATATTCCCCTCCTCAATTTCGACAATGAATACATTCCTGACTTTTACCAGACCACCCTTATCAAGTTTTCTTTTAATTGTAAACTGATGTAATTAACTTAAACACATTTATTTTTATTCGAATAATCGAAACTAATCATTTTGCAGCCCAGGTAACTTTTAATGTCTATGGTGAACCCTCAATTTCTTTACTCAAGGAAGTAAAACATTATTTACGCAATTCATTGAGTCAGTCGCAATGAAGTGATGTGTCCCTAATGTTTATTGCAAACAAAGTTTTTCAATCATTAGCATATGAATGTATTACTGATAAATTTGCTAAACTTAAAGTGAGAAAAGTTTCATGCTTAGTCTAGGGGTTTGCAAGTTTGGGCTTTTTCATTCGAGTCGAGTATTTATAAAAGCTCTAAAAGCTGAGTTCGAGTATATTCATAATTTTAAAATTTTAGAAAGTATATTAAAACTCAGGTTCTTAAAATATGAATAACACTCATTTTTATAAATAGCAAATACTTTTTAAAAGAAAGTTAAATAACGGAAATATCGATTTTTAAATTAGAAATAACACTTACAAAACTCAATTTAAAAATAATAACAACAATCAAATAAAAATCTAATAAAATTTTTTTAAATGGTTTCAACACTTAGGTCTTTAAGGACATTAAAATTACACTAACAATTACAAAACAAAGTTAATAAAATGAATAATGACATGATAGCTTGTAAATATATAACAAGACAGTGTAGAATCACGGTCCAGTGATGTAAAGTGATAGTGAAGGAAGCCAACCTGAATTATAGTTAGGTTAGTCTTAGATATAAAAACACACTTCTCTCTTCATGTCTTCTTAAACTTTTACACTTCCCACTTCTTTAAAATTTTCAGGAATATTATTTTTTTATAAATGTCTCTTCATATGAAAAATAGTTATTTCTGAAAATTCACAACCATGTACAATTGTGGACGTTTGACGAAGTGGGAAGTGTAAAAGTGTAGAAATAAAACCTAACTATCCTTTCAGGTTGGCTTCCTTCACTATCACTTTACATTATTGTAGAGTGTTTCTACACTGTTTCGATCAAAAGTTAAAAACTTGACGTTTTAATAAACTAATATTTATCAAAAATATGCTTCAGTAACTTAATTTACCATAAAAGAAAACATATAAATTAGAAGTGTTCTGTATTTTGTTGATTATTCCTTAGTGTAATCGTGCATGCTCACGTCTCCTGTTCAATTTCCGTTCCCCTGTACGCAGTTGCACTTGCGCGTTGTTACTTCAATTCAATTTTTTTAAATTAAAAATAAAATTGCTGAATTAATATTTCTAGGAAACAATATGAAATAGTAAATGCTTTTTTAATATAAATGTGGTATTTTTGGTAAAATATATATTGCAATAACTAAGATAAACATTGATTTTAAACAGGTTAACCAACATATTTTTATATCTAAATAGTCACTAAACTAGAGCTAGTTTTGTAGCTAAACGTAATACGAATTTTAAATATCTGTTATGTGGAATAGAGCACTAGTCTAAATCATGGTTTAAATTAGGAGGGATAGCCAGCACACCTACCTAGATGATACTGGAGTAGACATTGTTTTGATATAACACTAAAAAACACACTAACACATTTTTAAGGACAAGCTTTCACTGTCACAGACAGCTTCATCAGAATTTTAAATATCTTAAGTTTGAAAACATTTAATACAATAATACATTTTTGATATTACACCTTTATTTTAACTTAAATTATTATTTTAGAAATGGACCAGGTAAAAAATAGTAAAAAGAATCATTCAATTATGTAGTAATCTTCTTAGCTATTTTTATTTTCTTTGCTTTGCTATGGCCTGACCTGACGGTCTAGGGGTAAGGTGTCAGACTTCTATGCTCGTGGCCGGGGTTCAATCCTCGGTCACAGCAAAGATTTATCTGATTACCAAACTCTTCCTTCACCTCTGACAAGACATCTTGTGAATGTGGGGAATGCCAGGCCTCCACTGTGGTTCGGATTCCACGTTAAACTGTAGGTCCTCCATTTCATCTCACAATCACCCTAACATTACACATTAGCGTAAGTGCGTATAACCCGAACGGGTAGTAAGACGCGGTGCTAATAATAATAATAATAATAATAATAATAATAATAATAATGCTTTGCTATGGCAATACAAGTAAACAACTTTAATCAAGTATAATTCAAAACGGACAACAATATTGAATAAATTTACCATTTGAAAGTGGTTTAAAAGCTCTATTACATTATTAATGTGAAAATTGAAATTAATATTTGGCAATTTGTTAAGTAACCGAATGATTTATAAGTGGAAATGCTGATAATATCTCATTTAAATAGACTATGCTTACTATTGCATTTTAAAAATTAATTATTAATTACATCAAATGAAAGCTCGAAAATAACGAGCCTAAAAAACTTTCGATCTTTATCTCAAGCTTAAGTGACAAGCTCGAATTACGAGTACTCACAGAGCTCTAATATTTACAAATTATTCCAAGAAAATATTGTTTGAATCCAACACAATAAAATATATACAGTAGATGCCAACTATACCTTTCATTCTTCTTTCTTTGATAATAACATTTAGTTTTATAGAGATGGGTCGAATCCACTAGTTCTCGAATCTGAATTCTAGCAAATTGTTAGACATTTTAATGATTTACAAATAGACCTACATTACACAATATAGGCCTAAAACTGTAAATTATGATTTATTTCAATCACACTTTCAATTTTAATCTACCCCAACCACCCCTCGCAAAATACTGGTTAAAACTAAGCCAAAATAAACAATTTAGACTCATATTATTGTTTAAAAATCAAATCAATCAAAATTTGAGTGTCTTTTAGTTATTTTTAAAAGTGTTGATAGAATGAGTTAGACTAAACCAACATGCTTAACAATTAAACATAGATTGGAAATAGTGAACTCAATAATGCCTCTGATTATATTTAAAATACCAACATATTTTCGACTACAATATGTTCATTCCCATTTTATAAGGCAGGACTACGTTTGAATATTTTTACAATTACTTCAATAACATGTTTAAAATAATAATAAACTCCAAATTAAAATAAATTTAAAAACAAATAAGGAATTATCAAGTCATTATTTGATTCTTAAAACTCAAGATCGCTTACTAAGGGATCAGATTATCTGAATCGATTTTAAACAAACAATCGATATACGATACGTAGGCCAGTAGGCATAAATAATCAGTTTTATCGCTGTCTGACTGTTGACAGTATTTATGTTTCATGAAACCCAACAAAATGTCTAACTTAAGGATCATATGCAATAAATTGGGGCGCTTTACATAGTTGTAGATAATTAAAACCAATTGGGTGGTAAGAATTAACAGTAGTTTTATTTTAATCATCACTCGGGCGAGTAAACATATACGTTATGGCGGCCGACTTTGTATCATGCGTAATGTGCTCTTATTTATGTTATAAAAAACCATAATTTTTTCTATTTATTTCGAGTTTATTTGTAATTCTAGTTTTTATTTTCAGTTTTTGAAGTGCTTTAATGTGTTCATTAAAATATTTACAAGATTGTACGTGAGGTGAAAGTTTTATAAGTGAGCATGTGCCGAAACGGCCAGTCCAAGTTTCCCATACAGGTGGGAGGGTAGGGCACTAGGCACGTAAGATTTTACACACCTAATAATTTTATTTTTACAATAATGATTTTATTCATGCTCATTTCTTTTGTCCGACAAAATAAAGATTATAGATTAAGTTGTGCTTTTCAAGTAGGCCTAACTAAGTAATTTTTGAATTCAAAATATTATGCTTTGTTTATGAGAAGAAAGATTCAACCATCGAATCCAGTAGAACACCGAATCCTCAAATCTCGAATACTTGTCAGGATTCGGTGGATTCGAGGATTCAAAGATTTGAGTGGCCCATCTCTAGTTTTAGATATTTATTCCTTCCAGGTTCAATTCCAAGTTTAGATGAAAGTTTGCAATTAGGATACAAACAATAAATCTACTGGCCGGTTAACATGTTTCGTATTGATTCTAGTATCAAAACTAACATGTTTATATTTACAGGTGTTATAGCATTTTTTATTAATTTTTTTAGCCAAGAACCCAATCCCTGTGCGCTGTCCAATAGCCGGAAAGTTCAATTTTACTCAAAAGGGTGAAGTTCCGTTTGAGACTCGTATCCTGGGTGGTGTGACCTTGTCCCCTCGCCCCAACATCTACTGCAAACAGAACATTTCCGACTTCTCTGTGTGCGACACGGACCAGAAGGAAGTCTCCATAGATGAGACGTATTGTCTCAGCGTTGATTATCTGGGGAGACCTGTCGACATATACAGTAAGTAGTCACTTATTGTGCACTTTGTAAGCGCTTTTATCTTCCGCCATGTCTTATGTAAAGAAAATGTTTAAAAATGAGATGGCCCCATGGCTAGATAATTTTATAATAAAGGAAATTGATAAAACTAAATAAAAAGTAAAATAAACTACTAAGAGTAAATTTGACAAAGAAAGCCCACCTAGGAAAAGAAGAAAAATGTGGGAAGAGTCCAATGCAGAAAGGTGACATCTTTTTCCTTTCTTTTCTTCTGTCTTCTATAGTAGAAGTAGTCACACACACATTTTAACACAAATATCATAATATTTCGGCATTGTTGCCTTTATCAAACACAAAGAAGAAGAAAGTACATAGTACACAAACAATTATTTTTATTATCATTATTTTCTTATCTATTATTATTTTTATTATCATTATTTTCTTATCTATTATTATTTTTATCATCAGCATCATCAGTTTTCTATAAATATTAACCTTAATCAAGGAATTTATCTTTGCTCCCAAAAACAGTTGGTACAATGTGTTTCTAAAAGTTTCTTTTTAAAAATTCAAAATGGAGTAATCCAGTGTTTGTGTTATTTGTACTCTTCTTCTTTGTGTTTAATAAAGGCAACAATGCTGAAATATTATTCTATACGTGTTAAAATGTGTGTGACTACTTCTATTACAGAAGACAGAAGAAAGGAAGAAGATGTCTCCTTTGTCTCCTTCCCACATTTTTCCTCTTTACCTAGGTGGGCTTTCATCAAATTTATTCTTAGTAGTTTATTTTTCCTTTTTCTTTAGTTTTATCACTTTCCTTTATTATAAAATGATGTAAAGAAAAGGGGTATAAGTCCAACTTCAATTTGTGAGATGTTTGGACTAAAGATACATCGCAGGGCGGTGTTTTATCAGAGACCCCCAACATGCTAACTTATATGATTTTGTGCTGAGAGTATCACACTATGATGGTAGCATCTTAAAGGGAATGTACCTTCATTTGCATGGAGGGAGAGTGGAAAAGTATAAACTACCGTCAATACAACCGACCAGGATTCAAATTCCGATGTCCTCGTCAACTATAATACCGTAGTGACGAGTCAGAGCATGTGACGACGACTAGAGCAGGTCACTTTGTTCTGTTCTTGGTTTGCTGACTTGTAGTCAAGTGAGCACGACACCTCTAACTGTTGAGCCACTGGTGTGGTGTCGAGTCTTGACAGTTATCTGGCAGGTCAGGAACAAAACACTCTCTCGGAGGATGACAGTATTGACGCTGTTCTGTCCCTTGACAGGTGATCCCGACTACAGGATGAAATGTATCGGTTTCTGGAAAGAGAATCTCAAGTCCTACCTCATCACTTACGATGAATTGGATCCATTTAGCAAATACAGATGTTGGGTAAGATATCATTATTATTTCAACAGTAATTTGAACTATAACACCTTCAGATTTACATGTAACATTTTACAGCGCCATGCGAGATTCTTGAATCACAACAATAAACATTCACAAACTAGCTATGAATAATTCAGTCCACACTCCAGGTTGTGATAAATATCACCTTATCAAGAAGTGAAACACTTTTAAAGATACTTAGACCTTGTGATTGGTTGAGTAAAAAAGAGTTTGAGCTAATGAAGAACCTATCATATCACTCACCATCTTGTACTGTTAGGGACAAGACAACCTTCTAAATATAGGCCCCAAGGGTTACTTTTAACCTTATTTATATCCTCTCAATACCCGCCTCGGTGGCGTAGTTGGCTAACGCGCTTGTCGTGTTGATCTCTACTGCTGAGGACGGGGAGATCGAGGTTCGAATCTCGGATCCTCTAATTAAACCTTCCCAATTCCTAATCCATTAGAGTAATTAGTACTTAAAGCGTTTAACCCGAACGGGTAGTAAGACGCGGTACTAAATATTATTATTATTATATTAAATCCAAAGTCATTCATTACTTCCATTTCTCTTATTCCCTTTGCACCTTCTCGTCCCAAAACCTGACATTATCAGTAGCTCTTTGTTGTCATCCTTTGCTACCTTGTCTCAGTCCTCTTCTCGTGATCACCCGTCCAGAGTTTTGTCTATTGGTCATTTCTCCATCCCAAATTGGCTTCAACTTTTCAAATACAGTTCCTAGAAACACGGTAAATGTCCAAAATGCCATCCCCTATCTTGAATATATTCCCGTCTCTCTTACTTTCTCCCTGTCTCACAGGTAAAGAAAGTATTGTGATCATCAAAAAAATAAAACACGAGATTTTGATGATTCTCAACGTTTCATGACCCCCGAATAAGTGGTTTTTGAATTTTTGTCTGTCTGTACCTCCAACTAGAGCCTAAACTATTTTACCGATTGGGCTAAAACTTCGTATCTGGGGTTTTCATAGAATTGGATATCCAACCCTAAAATTAAGGGTAGTTTACTGAAGGTCAAAAAGAGAAAAAATTGATTTACTCAAAATCGGCTCTAACGATTTTGATTAAGTTTCATTTCAAAACATTTATAAATATTCCAAACAAAATGGCTACTCTCAATATTTCACCAAAATGACTTTAAGGGTTCTAGTCTAATGTGTAAATTCTCGTTTTTTAAATCATATCTCTGGAACTATTGGAGAAATGAAATTACTTATCATTGCAAATATGTAGATCTATTTATAATACATATCTTTCATTCAAAACATATTTTATAAAATCAATAACTTTCAATATATATAATTATTTTTCGAACACTAAATGTAAACTATTGTGACCGTAAGAAAAAATCTAACCTAAAATGTGTATGGATGTCAACATCTCATGAACCCCGAGCCCTAAAAAGTGTTTTTGGCAATGACGTTCAGTCTGTGTGTCCTTTTTAATCCCAAAATTAAGAGTAATTTAATAAAAAGCAAAAAGAGAGAAAATCAGCTCTAATGATTTTGATTAAAATTCGTATCTAGACGTTGATTAAGATTATAAATAAAATGGCTATTTTAATTTTCCCATGAAAATTACTTTTAGGGTGCTTTACAGAATCAGAAATTTCCGTATCTTTGCAACTATTTGAAATACTAAATAGCTTATCATTGTAAAATTGTAGTACTATTAATATTAAAAAAACTTTTATATGAAATATATTTTTATAAAATCAACAGTTTCTGAGATATGGGTAAATACTAAATATATTAATACAATTTTGTGATCTTTAGTTGTAAAGAGATAATACCTCAGTTTTAACGCAATAATTCTCCAATGCCATAGGGTAATAAATATAAGTAAGTCTCAAAAAGTTTAGGTTATGTTTCCTTAAACCTCCAAGGAGAAATGTTTGTACAACAATGATCTATATCCATTTTAGACTCAATAGTGGCATTTTTTATTGGTCAACATTTATAAATGAGGAATTTAATAGCAATGAGATGGCATGAAGATTTGCAACACCTAATAAAATGTCGAAATTTTTAACAGGAAGTCAAAATTTTAAGACAAAGTGTTGACCATTGTGGACCCAATATTGATATTTTTTTTATTGGTATAGACATACAAATGAGGACATTAATTCTTTAAGAATAAAATTATAAAATTTAAAACCGAGACTCAAAAAATGTTTTACATAAGTGTAGTGCAATATATGCTTGGGTTTGCTAATATATATTGTTCTGTTTCACATATATTGGGTCTCTTGTTTCACTCTTCTGTATAACCATTGCATTCCACTGGTCCAGACGTCCTTCCCTGGCAGTCCTCACTCTCACCAGTCAGCATCATCACATACCTAACATATAGGTTTAAATTAGGAGGGATAGCCAGCACACCTACCTAGGTGATACTGGAGTAGACATTGTTTTGATATAACACTAAAAACTGTCACAGACAGCTTCATCAGGTCAGGTCAGGACATAGCAAAGCAAAGAGAATAAAAATAGCTAAAAAGATTACTACATAATTGAATGATTCTTTTTACTATCTTTACCTGGTCCATTTCTAAAATAATAATTTAAGTTAAAATGAAAGTGTAATATCAAAAATGTATTATTGTATTAAATGTTTTCAAACTTGAGATATTTAAAATTCTGATGAAGCTGTCTGTGACAGTGAAAGCTTGTCCTTAAAAATGTGTTAGTGTGTTTTTTAGTGTTATATCAAAACAATGTCTACTCCAGTATCACCTAGGTAAGTGTGCTGGCTATCCCTCCTAATTTAAACCATGATTTAGCCTAGTGCTCTATTCCACATTACCTAATATATAATATTCATCACATCCATTACAGTTTCCAGCCTGGGTCACTTTTGTATTCATACCATATATTGTCCACTACCGGCTTTCTAGGCCTGGCATAGCTTCATACACCTTATAAACTAACCTTAGACTAGGACAGCCACAAAATCCAGTCCCCAGGCTGTTAATTCATCACTGGGAAAGACTAAACCCACATTTCACCAATGATAAATTTCTCGGCCATGCTGGGAACATAACCCGGTACCCTAAGCTCAGTAGACAGACACGCCACCGACCAAGCTGAGGTGTTGGATTATCCGCGACAACTGAAGAGGAAATATTAGTCAAGTCAAGTCGGTGATTTCTCTAATGTCTCAGGGGCCTGAATTAATCTGATGGTGTTTTGTTTTAGAATGTACACTATATGAGATACATAGTTGTACGCCATCCACGATGATCCCTCTCAGTTGAGAGACGGTGGTTGTCATCTCGTGTATGTCCCTGTGTTAAGCTGATTTTATGACGTTGGCATTGCCATGATGATCTCCTTGGTTCATGTCCCAAAATGGGCTAATATGGGTGTTAATAATGTTGATGCTCAATACTTGAGGCTATCGATAGTGAAACTTTGACATGTTATAAGAATAAAGTTTAAAATTATAGATCAAACTGATTGCATACATTTATTGAAGAAAAGTTTCATTATCGAGAGTCTCAAGTATTGAGCGTCAACTTTAATAATAGCCATAATGGCCCATTTTGGGACATGGACCAAGGAGATCATATTAGAAACGCCAACGTCTTAAATTGAGCTTAAGACAGGGACATACACGAGATGACAACCACTGTCTCTCAACTGAGAGGCCACTGCATCGAATCGTCGTAGAGAGCAAACAACTAGGAGCAGGTGACCTGGCGGTCTAGGGGTAAGGTGTCAGACTTCTGTGCTGGCGGCCGGGGTTCAATCCTCAGTCCCGGCACAGATTTATCTGATTACCAAACCCTTCCTTCACCTCTGACAAGACATCTTGTGAATGTGAGGAATGCCAGGCCTCCACCGTGGTTCGGATTCCACGTTAAACTGTAGGTCCTCCATTTCATCTCACAATCACCCTACCATTACACATTAGCGTAAGTGCGTATAACACGAACGGGCAGTAAGACGCGGTGCTAATAATAATATTAACTAGGAGCAGCAGTGAAACGTTATAATTGGCTTTCCGACGTGGAGGCCGGAGATAAAGTTCAGAACCGCATTCTCATCCTTGGATAAAGTGTGTGAGGAATATTACCGACAGTATTTAACACATTCACTTGAAACAAAACAAGAGTTCACCGCCTTGAACATTACAATGGATACAAACACACCCATCATGACCTTTACAGTGAAATGAGGAACATTTACACAGTTCACACGACATCGCTGCGGTCTTGACCTAGATTTCATTCTATCACACACATGACTGCTTTTACATGTTCCTATCATTCTTTACCAATTTCCTTTTTCTCCTCTTTGCGTTTTTTAGTTTCCCGTTTTAGCAAGTTGAGTTACACATTTCATACTCCCTCCTGATGAGTTCCGATATAATGAAACTAGATCAGGGATTGGTGACAGTCAATTTACCTCTTTGTCCATTGGCAGAAACAAAATGTGACCTGTTGGTTTTACGTGACAGCTAGCAGATACTATCAGTAATGCCAACATTGTCTGAAAGTAACTTTTGTCAACATATTTGTAAATAATTATCATTTGCTAAGTATTACTATTATTATCAATCACTTCTAACAGTACTTTCCCAAGGATTATAGTATAATTTTATTTTCCATAATCAAATTTAAGAAAAGGACATCTAGTAAATTTATTCTAGTTTTTATTTTAACTCTTGTGGCAATTACAGGTTAAATAGAACGTGACATTTTACATTTAATGGTATTATATTCAGTTATAAATATTTTCATAACTGATCTCGCGTATCTTTAACATAAATAAATGGTTTGTGATAATAAAGAGGGAAAAACATACAAAATGTTTGTGAAATAATATAAAGTTTTAATTTTGTAAACACGAGTATTAATACCATTCGCCGCCCAATCAGCAACAAGGTCCTCTTTTTTTGTACGTCAGCAACTGGCAGCGTAATTTCTATCCAGTGGCCATATTTGTTTTCAGCATACAAGGCCACTTTTAACGTTCTCTTGCTTTTAATAATTAATTTGAATTAAACAGCAAAAGAAAACTTCATAACCAAAGTCAAACCATCTTAAATAGACATTATAACAGTGAATTATCGTATAAATCTATTTAATAAAACCACGTGCGTGTGTCTAAAAAATTATTAGTTGAAGCAAACAAAATATTTTATAGTTGAGTATTTAAGCATGTCTATGCTACAGATAATAATTTTATTACAAATTTGAATAATACAGTGTCTTTTTAAATATTAATTCAGCTACTTAGTAATCTATGTGTTCTTTTGTGAATATTAATTAGTTTGGTGTGTGAGCGTGTTATCCTCGGAAAATAAACTGTTTTTTAGTTATCTTAGAATAATTATTTATCTAATATAACATTAAAACTTGTGATAAAATTAAATAGCAAGTTTTTCTCAGTGATCGATATACATTATTTAAAAATTTAAGTATATCAAGACTATTAAATAAATCTTTTAACCCCAAGATTGTGTTGTGTTGCCCTCTAAGCTAAACCTCGAGTTTTAAGATTTTTATAGTATTAAAAAAATCTAACTACAAATGTACTTGGGAGTCTTTCTCCAGTGTCGATTAAATAAATACCAGGCTAAGACTCCAAGTTAAAAGTTATTGTAGTTATATTAGAGACTTTGTTACAACTGTTTAAGAGTACGGTAGTGAATATAATCCCCTACAGCGACGTTGATAAGTTTGTTTGTTTGTTTATTAAGTGTCTTTTACAAATCCATTAATATAATGGTAATTTATCAAGATTTTCATACAACATAATCTCAAGTTTTCTTCATGGTTCTTTAATTTCATTTTGCGCTGTCCATGATTATGGTATTTTTATACCGAAACATGTCGGAAGAATATAAATCAGCATCATTCTAATGGCGGATTACCACAAGGAATAATGGGACTGAACCAAGATAAGGCTTAGATTTTTATACATAACCTTAAAATTATTATATTCTTCAAAAACGTTGTAACAAGAACATTTTCATTACTTTATTAAACTTCAATGGGAGATGCTAACCTATTAATTCAATTTTATTACCTAATTTACAACACTGTTGATCTTTAAACTTTGTTTTTGTCCTTAATATGTTGTATCCAAGTTTTATAACTAAATTTTAATATGTTATATGTGTATTTTAGACTTGTCATCAACCCATGTTTGAATTCATTGTTATATCAATTTATTGAACATTTTTATATATGACATTTTGTTGCTCATTAAAAGCAAAATATAATCAATATTTTGAATATTACAAGTTATTTAATTCATCTACCAATTTTAAAACTATCTAATTCATTAAATTGAAAATCTATATATTTGGTTACAGTTATTCTTCTTCTTCTTATTATTATTATCATCATCATCATTATTATCATTATCATCATTATCATCATCATCATTATTATTTATTTATTATTATTAATTGTTAATTATTATTATTTATTATTATTATTATTACTATTATAATTATAATAATTATTATTATTATTAGCACCGCGTCTTACTACCCGTTCGGGTTATACGCACTTACGCTAATGTGTAATGGTAGGGTGATTGTGAGATTAAATGGAGGACCTACAGTTTAACGTGGAATCCGAACCACGGTGGAGGCCTGGCATTCCCCACATTCACAAGATGGTTATAGCTATTCCTGAGTTTTCTATCTAAGTCATAACTTTAATTATTACCACTCCTTATTTTAAACTACTTTAGAATGTTTTCTAAAATGTTGTAATAGTGTTAAAAGGTTAATGACAGTGTTTTTTTTCTACGTGTAATACTACACATTCAGATTTTTCACATTTATAATGTTATTAATAATACTATTAACAAATAATTATTTGTAAAATAATAATAAAATCTATTAAAAATTATTAATTTATAATAATAAAAACTAATATGGGATTAAATGCTAAATAAAATAAAAATTAATATTGTGGAAAAAATTAATAATCAATACTAGGCCTAACATCAACATATCAAGGTCAACAATAAATTAAACAGTCATATATGTTTCTTGTATATAAATTATATTTTGACTGTCAGAAGTGACAATTGCTAAACACATGCTTTTGCAGCTCATATGGTTCAGTGTAGGGATACATGATTTGGTCTAGTAATTTTTCAAAGCTGTCAGTCAGCACCAAAGAAGCCATGGGACTACTTTACCTCTATTTACTGTGTATTTATCCTTCCATATATTATAACATAATGTATATTATTCAAAATGTAAACAGAGGTTTTATGTAAAGATAGATATGTTGTGTATGTGTATAATAATGTTTGTTTGCAGGTGTACCAACGCGCAGATCTGAACAGGGTACTGATATCTCAAGCTATAGGACCCTTCTGTGACCTCAAGCAAGATGTTACAAGCTGGAACTCTTCAGAGGGTGCATCCGTAGCTCTAGAGATGCAAGAGTATGAAAGGGAACGTAAGTGAACTCTAAAAAAAATATTATTTACTTCATTTAAATCTGGTTTTGTTTCATGAATAATTGGAACATAATTTTCACAATATTTTGATTTTATGACATTTCTAAAAAAGAGCTCAGACAATGGTCATCATTTTGGATCTAGCCGCGACAACCCTATCAAACCAGTGGCACTTCATGCCCATCTTATAATGCAGAATTTGACTCGTGCTATAGTTCTAGAGCTATACGAGCCCTCCCCATTAGTTGCAATGCTTCATAGGCGGGAACTCACTCACCAATATATAACCAGATACAGACACCCCCCTGGTCTCAACCTTAGATAACCTTCTCTCCTTTTCTTCTAAGCAGGTTTACTCACACCAGTCAGTCATTTTTATATAAACAATAATAACAGATAATATAAGTACAACACAAATTTGAACAGGCAACAACAATATCTTAGTGATGATGATGAATCTGAGAATTACATAGTTATTGGTTTTAATTGAGAACTTTGAGGCCTACAGTTTTCTGATGAGTGTTTCTATCCTGCTTTCAATGTATACTTACCATAAGTTTAATTTAAATCTAAGTGGATATACAATGGGTATCTTATTATTATTACAACAGGTCCATTCGTTCTTAGACCACTCCTCTGCCGCCTCCTTCAGCTCACAGAGTTTTCTTCTTTCCTCCAAGTCATCCAATATTTGAATCCTCTTTCCCTCAACCCTACCTTCTATTACATTGCAGAGCAGACAGTTCCTCCTATGGATGTGTCTGATTCACTTTGCTTTGTACCAAAGAATCACATCCAAAATGGTTCTCTTCTCACCCACTCTTCTCAGGACTTCTTCATTTGTCACCCTGCCCTGTCTGTCCACCTGATCTTCTCAAGTCTTCTTCATTGACACATTTTAAAGCTTTCCAAATATTTCTTTTCCTCTTCGTCTAAGTTTCTGCTCCATATAGTGTGATGCTCCAAATGGAGCATTTCATCAGTTTATCCCTCAGTTCCGAACTCAACTTGCTGGTCAGCAGTAACCTCTCCTTGTTGAAAGCTTTCTTGTCCCTGGCAATCCTTGACCTAATTTCCTTGGTGCATTTAGACTATATGTGGATATTGAAGGATTGTCTATACCAGATGTGGATATTGAAGGATTGTCTATACCAGATGTGGATATTGAAGGATTGTCTATACCAGATGTGGATATTGAAGGAGTGTCTATACCAGATGTGGATATTGAAGGAGTGTCTATACTAGATGTGGATATTGAAGGAGTGTCTATACTAGATGTGGATATTGAAGGAGTGTCTATACCAGATGTGGATATTGAAGGAGTGTCTATACTAGATGTGGATATTGAAGGAGTGTCTTAACAAGATGTGGATTTTTGATTACCTAATCTAAATAATACAAACTTTACTTACTAAATAATCTTCATTACATGCGATGTCTATGGCATTACCAACTTGAATGTTCATTGCCACACCCCCAAACTTATTGGTAGTTCAGACCCAACATAATTATGGGACAAACTTAACCTGACCTGGCGTTATTTATATTTTCTACTAAGCTTATACTCTTAGGTTCATAATTTCTTTCAAGATTAGATTTGTAAAATAGTTGATTCGACTCATCTCTAACTTTGACCTAAAGACTGATTTGATCAAACAAAGCAAATGATATAGTACACAGACACATCATTACAAGATGATGCATACAAATACTTCAATAAGTCATGTACATACATTTTCCAACAATTTTATTAATATTTAAAAAACTACATTTCATCATTTTTAATGTCCTAAAACTGCAAAAAGTTGTTTCTTTAATTAACCAATTGAAACAGTTTAATCTAATTTCTCAGATATGTTTATTTGCTGAAAGGGGCTAGCATAAATGTTTCAAATCGATATTACATAAAATGATCCGCCTCGGTGGCGTAGTTGGCTAACGTGCTTGTCGTGTTGAACTGCTGAGGACGGGTAGATCGAGGTTCGAATATCGGTCGGGTGAACTGGGGGTGGTTTTTCCTAAATGGTTTTCCACTCTCCCTCCACGCGAATACGGGTTCACTTCCTCTAATTCAACCTTCCCCATTCCCAATCTATTAGCGTAATTAGTACTTAAAGCGTATAACCCGAACGGGTAGTAAGACATAAAATGTAAAAATGGTAAACCAATCAATTTCTTGTTGACTTGTAGGTAAGGAGTCAGTATTATAAGACCTTGGAACAATGTTATAATGCTAGTGAGTATCTAACCTTGTGAACTAAACAAGTTTATTACTTACAGGAGATCAGTGTCCAATGTACTTTGATGACGGAAGTAACCCTTGGCTGCAAACAGAAAACTATATCAAAGTTTTCCACTTTGGTTACTATGCCGGAGCAACTCTTGTGTTCAATAGCACATTTTGTTTGGTACTTGCGCTGATGTTCTACATGTGCGCTTGGAGGCGCATGTCTGTATAGCGCGACAGTTGACTTGGGGCGGGATCAGAAACTCACAGACTTTATAACAGTTCATACAGTTGGGACCTAAAGATGAGGCTGTTTTGTTGTATTTTCTTTGTTCGAACTGTTTAACTTATAGGAACACTATTCTAAACAATAGTATGTATTTTATTTTCTTAATATTTGTTAGCACAATCCCTTATTAATTTGTGAATTGTTTCCAACATCACCTTCTCATAAGATCACGGTTGTGTTTAGTGTTTGTAGAAGTAATATCTTGTATATGCACTAGGAAGAATGGTGGAATGATAGAGGAAGATGGAGGCATTTTACTAAACTGACCCGGCCTGACCGCAAACAGTTGTTGATGATAAATTATATTATCAATTTGTTTTTAATCAAATTAATAACAATACTCTATATGAACTGTAATAATCTCTTTGTGATAAAAGATTGAAGATCTGAACAATAATATCATACATTCTTTTTATATTTAATTATTCTTTTGTATATCTTAATTATTTTTAACAAGATCAATCTTTAGCATATCTTTAAATTTGACATTCCGTCCACATTTTATATATATACAGTAATTTGTAATTTTTTTACATAATTTTCTGGGCACAGTAACATTATATATATATTTACAGTAATTTGTAATTTTTTTGCATATATTTCTGGGCACAGTAACATTTTATATATATTTATAGTAATTTGTAAATGTTTTACATATATTTCTGGGCACAGTAACATTATATATATATATATATATATATATATATTTGCAGTAATTTGTAAATGTTTTACATATATTTCTGGGCACAGTAATAATATGGTTTTGAATATATTTAAACTGCTAAATAGTTTAGTTGAACGTATGAAAATCAAATTCCACAAATCTACTTAAAGTTTATTTAAGTTAGTAATGTTTTTACTAACCTTTCTTAGGCTATATTAAGGATCAAATAAGATTAGTGTTTTTTAAAGTTACACCTCATGTAATATTAAGAGATATTTAGTTTTATATATTAACATATGTTTTATTTCAGTCTTTAAGAAGAGTCATACTTTTAACAATTAATCCCCAAAGGTGTCTGGAAGTGTTGCGAATGGTCTCATAGTTTTTCTTGACACTTAGGAGTTGATTGACAATTGGCATAACTTTGTACTAATACTCGGTAAGAGAATCCAAGGTCACACAAACAATTTTTTATAGGACTAGTTAGTTTGTGTTATAAGTCAATAGAAATAATCTCAATGGCATAGTAGCATTCTTGGTTTGAATAATTTAGCTAAAAATATAAAACTAACTTAAATAATACTTCAACTCATAAGAAAAAAGACAGATATTCTTGAAATTTGTATTGTATTAACAATGTTTAACAATGAGGAGTCCCAATGGTTAAATGATTTTCTAATAATGGAAATTGATAAAAATAAAGCAATGGGAAAAAATAAACTAACAAATGCCAATTTAATTAAGAAAGCCCACGTAGGCCAAGAGGCAAAATTTGAAAAGAATCCAATGCACAAAGGTAACATCTTTCTCTTTTCTATGGTAGACACATTTAAACACAAATAGAGTAATATTTCAGCATTGTTGCCTTTATCAAACAAAGAAAAGAGCAGGAGAAAAACACAAACTCTTTTAACAGCTTGTTTACACGATGAGGCTTAGGTAGTTTTGCTGAATAGGTTTCTTACCTTACGGTCCATTGGCACATTAATTTAAATGTTTGTGCTCACATGATTCGGTCAGCGACCTTAAAAGGTAACGTGACCTATTAGATCAATTTTGACATCAGGTTTTGTCAATAGAAACCTTATGCGGTGATCCGGGCAAAAAACCTAATTGGTCGCCAGTGACACACATGTTGTATCGGGAGTGTTCAGATGTGTCGCCAGTGACACACATGTTGTATCGGGAGTGTTCAGATGTGT
>CABEEJ010009628.1:0-17627 GCA_901482245.1 Timema douglasi
AACATGTTTCTCAAAATCCTTCCTATTCTGGGAAACGTATTACGAGTAAAATAAAATAATAAATATAGCCCCTCAACTTTTTAACGAACCTTTTCGATGTGGCTTCTATCTATCTATCTAACTCGTGCTGCGTGCTGTTTGTTTTTGTTTTTTTGCCTGAGGGTTGGAGGAGGGCAAGGCGGTATGAACAGCGAATCCTTTTCCTGGAATACGGAGCTCATAAATTCAGAGGTGGTGTACGAAAGGAGGCTACTTGTTGCTGGTTAGAAAAGTTTCATGTGATGTGTGGCTGTTTGTTCCTCTTCAACTCATACGCTCCTGTTATTTATATAAAAGAGATACTTTTGTGTTTTCACGTTAGCGGTAGTATAATTAGGGGGTTGCTCACTAAACCCTACTCGCTCCCCCTACCCCCACACCTAACACTCCCAGACCCCATACTTGGATGCTTTATCAATTTTAACCTAAAGTCATTTTACTTGATTAAATTAAATAAAAGAGAGAATTTACCTTCCAAAAGCTGTGCGAGGAAAAATAAATAGCTTGAAGCAATATTGGGTTTATTTCTTTATTGTAAAAGTGTAAAAGCCTTTGAATTTGACTTTAAATGAAAAATAACGTTACAATTTTTAACTAAAATTTGTTTAGATTAAATAGCCAATCTATTATTTTTATGTATAGCTTATATATATATATATATATATATATATATAAAATAAGATATTTAAAGAACCCTTTCTGGACCAACTGATTAAATCAGCGCACGAGAATGTCTATTTCTTCCAAGATTATTTTACATGCCACAATCGAGATGGGACGGCTTTACTTCCCCTCCGAAGGAAGTCGTGCTACTGAATTTTATCGCTCAAGAAAATTCCGTTGATCCCGATTGTGTTTTAATCCACAAACATCGGATCTGGAGGCGAGCACTTTACCTAAGACAACCGAGGTCCACTATTTTGTTTGTTACTTACGATTATAGCCGCATCTAAATATCATAGTCTATAAAATTTGTTTGCTAAGCGGTTTTTTAACCAAAGAAATCAAAATAGTATATTAAAAACTCAGTTTACAATTAAAGGTGGCAGTCTTACCTTGATGGATTACACTATCACCCTATCTTATAAGTTACACCATTGTGGAACAGAGTACGGTAACAATCTTATCTTGAAGGATTACCCTATCACCCTATCATATAAGCTACACCATTGTGGAACAGAGTAAGGTGGCAGTCTTACCTTGATGGATTACACTATCACCCTATCATATAAACTACACCATTGTGGGACAAAGAAAGATAACAATCTTATCTTGAAGGATTACCCTATCACCCTATCATATAAACTACACCATTGTGGGACAAAGCAAGATAACAATCTTATCTTGAAGGATTACCCTATCACCCTATCTTATAAGCTACACCATTGTGGAACAAAGCAAGATAACAATCTTATCTTGATGGATTACCCTATCACCCTATCATATAAGCTACACCATTGTGGGACAAAGCAGGATAACAATCTTATCTTGAAGGATTACCCTATCACCCTATCATATAAACTACCCCATTGTGGAACAGAGTAAGGTGGCAGTCTTACCTTGATGGATTACACTATCACCCTATCATATAAACTACACCATTGTGGGACAAAGAAAGATAACAATCTTATCTTGAAGGATTACCCTATCACCCTATCATATAAACTACACCATTGTGGGACAAAGCAAGATAACAATCTTATCTTGAAGGATTACCCTATCACCCTATCATATAAACTACACCATTGTGGAACAGAGTAAGGTGGCAGTCTTACCTTGATGGATTACACTATCACCCTATCATATAAGCTACACCATTGTGGAACAGAGTAAGGTGGCAGTCTTACCTTGATGGATTACCCTATCACCCTATCATATAAGCTACACCATTGTGGAACAGAGTACGGTAACAATCTTATCTTGATGGATTACCCTATCACCCTATCATATAAACTACACCATTGTGGAACAAAGCAAGATAACAATCTTATCTTGAAGGATTACCCTATCACCCTATCATATAAACTACACCATTGTGGAACAGAGTAAGGTGGCAATCTTATCTTGAAGGATTACCCTATCACCCTATCATATAAACTACACCATTGTGGGACAAAGAAAGATAACAATCTTATCTTGATGGATTACCCTATCACCCTATCATATAAGCTACACCATTGTGGGACAAAGCAAGATAACAATCTTACCTTGAAGGATTACCCTATCACCCTATCATATAAGCTACACCATTGTATACTTCGTTTATCCTGAAAGGTATAATTCTTACCTGAGCTGGTATAGTGTAATCGGTTAAGGTAAGCATAATAAGTTTCAAGTTATTGGACGTTGCCTACCTATGACGTCACGGCAGGTCGAGGTAGTATTTCCATGTTAAGGGTGTTAAAAGTCTCAGAACTTTTTACATAAATTGAACTGTTGGCTCCAAATAACAGTTTATAGCTGTGTTAAGATATCAAAAATATTTTCTTTATTTTAATTTTTAATATTTTTTTAAATTTGATCAAATTGACGTTAAACGAATTAGATTGGTAAGTATCTCAAAAACTATTAATTTTAAATATCAGAAGTTTTGTAATTTTCATAAAGATTTGCTATAGATGATCTTGTAAAGATTACAATATGTTCACCTTCTTACTTTATAAAATATTTAATATTTTTTATCACATTTAAAAATTACATTTTTATGAGCCCTTTGTAATGATTTATTTTCTTTTGATATTACTGTTTATAATTTTTTAATGTATTTCAAACATATAATAAATCAGTTCAGAGCCGTTAGGTACTTGATTTTTGACTTTACGAGGGAGGTTTATTTTAATACCTACTTTTCATACTCATTATGTCCACGACCTCAGGCTGTGCAAGAGTGATTATATTTTTATTTTCTTATTTTTATTGTTGTAAGCCTTTTTAATAGAATAAAAATATTAAAATAAGTAATAATAGAGCTAAACTGTTATATATATGTTTTTAAATAGCTATAATATTTAATTTAACTTAATAATACTAATTCTTCTCCAAGTATTAAGTAATACTAGCAAAGGCCTTAAAAAAAATTGTAGATGTACGGAAAGTATAGCACTATATAAACATATTTTAGGAGTGGTTTGTACCATATTTTCCAACATATTAATTTTTATTTAATAAATAATGAAATTGAATCGGTGGCAGACTTTCTCATTCTTTTACAAATAAATCTCCTAATAGAAAACTACTTTGTATTTTGAAATTAAATTTAACGCTCCTTATTTAGCAATAAATACTGGTTCATTTGACGTTTTTCATACAATCGTTACCATCATATTTTCAAAACTGGAGAGGAAATTAACCGAAATTACGTGATTTTCACAGAAATAAATACAGCCAAACCGGGCCGTACCGTTGAGAACCAAACACAGGTAGGAGTGACCGCTAGTGTTTGATTGACAGCGGCGGGCGGGCGGGGAGAGATGAGGGGGAAGAAGATCACTAGCAAACTTTTCAAAACCAACTGAGAAAAGTATTGAGGTACAAAAACATACGAAGAGTAATATTTTGATATTTTGGACTGTTCTTGCCTGTTAGCTATATAATGTGTGGAAGCTGTACAGTCTATTGTTGCCAGTATTCTTTGACATTGTTTAGTTTTATATTTTAGTTTGAGCGTAGGCTACTATTTAACTGGCATAAATATAATCTTATTAATCAAGGCCGTAGCCAGCAAATAATTTCAAGGGTGGTGGTGATGGGGGGGTTGGTGGGCCCATCCCCCAATTGACGGTGGTTGGGACAAATTCTAAGTATTAAACACCTCTAGAAGCTATCTGAAGTATTTTTATGGCAACATAACAGCATAACTACCCAAGTCTAGAAAAAATTCTAAATATTAAACACCTCTAGAAACTTTCTGAAGTATTTTTTATGGCAACATAACACCATAACTGCCATAGGCTAGAAAAAATTCGAAATATTTAACACCTCTAGAAGTTCTCTGAAGTATTTTTTATGACAACATAACACCATAGCTGCCGAAGGCTAGAAAAAATGATATTTATTAAACACCTTTGGATGCTCCCTGACTTGATTTTTATGGTAACACAGCCCACTACTTTGTACTTGTACATTAATTTTGGTGTCGTTTAAACCATAAATAAAGCCATTTATAGTGCTCATAAAATTTCCCGACTATGACCTTGATATTAATAAAATGTTATGTGAATTTTACTGTGTACAAGGGTGACCTGGCGGTCTAGGGGTAAGGTGTCGGACTTCTGTGCTGGCGGCCGGGGTTCAATCCTCGGTCCCGGCAAAGATTTATCTGATTACCAAACCCTTCGTTCACCTCTGACAAGACATCTTGTGAATGTGGGGAATGCTAGGTCTCCACCATGGTTCGGATTCCACGTTAAACTGTAGGTCCTCCATTTCATCTCATAATCACCCTACCATTACACATTAGCGTAAGTGCGTATAACCCGAACGGGTAGTAAGACGCGGTGCTAATAATAATAATAAATACTGTGTACAAAATGTCTAAGCCTCGTTCATTTACAAGTAAAGTATTCAAAAGAAGAAAACGATCCAGAGATCTAAAGAAGAGATGGAGAATTCAGAAAGAAGAATCATAATTCACCAAAAACAGATTTGAATCACTTAAAAGGTAACTGTAATTTGAAAATATTACAACTAATATTTGTATTTTGTGTTTGTTAAAGTATATTTAAGCGTATTTTATTTGTTTATTTTCTAAAAAAAAAATCCTGCGAGTATGCCAAAAATGTGCCAAATATATTTATGTTGATAAATAAATTGTAAAAAAAAATAGTCTTGTGCATGAAATGTGGCCACGTTAAATTGTTTCCAAACGGAAATGATGGCTAGTTTTTGTAATCGAGTATGTTGGCTACCTAAAGTTTAAAATAGTCCTTAGATATACACAAAATAAAAGGTGTTGATTGTATTATTATATAATTTATAAGTTATGGGTTAGTAATTATAAACCCTAATCAGTAGGTATGCCAAGTAAATTACACGTTTTTTTGGTTTGTTAGTGAGCGGGAGGACAAGGTTTGAATTCCGACTTGGTGTAGTCTACTAAAGCTTCTTTTAGTAAGTTTCCCACGCTTCCTCCACACAAACGCGGTATATTTCCTCTCTATTCTACTTTACTCACTCTTACCCTATTATAATAACTAAATGCGAATAGCTTAGACGGATGGTAAGACGTTCTGTAAGAAATAAAATAATTATGTAAAATATATATATTTAATAGTTTTTAGGACTTGCGCCCAAGAAAGTGAAGACTTTACACCAACTGCAGGAACCTCCACTTCCAAAGATATGCAGGCAGACACATACATTTTGATGAAGATGATGAAATGAAGGATTTACTACTGAATGTGGAACATCCTTCACTCGTTAGTGAAAATACTCTTTCAAAATATGAATATAGCTATGAGAATACCTTACCACCACTTTTCATAGAAAGTATTGAAAAGGCACAGGATTCTCTCACTACGGGTCACCGAATTATTGATGTAATGCCTTTTTCTAAACAGACCAGTAAATTAGGTGAACACTCCAAATAATGTACGTTAGGTCACTATAAACTAGAAAAGGAAATAAGAAATGGACTTAAATTTACTCTGGTTTATTTTTGTGATAACTGTGATGGTAAGCAAAGCATTACCTTAAAACAACCCGCACACATACATAATTCAATGACACTGTTGATTGGGGCAGTGTTCTAAGAGCCGATTTTTTTTAACCTCTTCGACACCCTTAAGGATCCTGACTTTTTTTTTATAACATCGTGAGTTTAAGCTATCTTATTTTACCAACTAGTTATTTATTATTATTATTATTATTATTATTATTATTATTATTAGCACCGCGTCTTACTACCCGTTCGGGTTATACGCATTTACGCTAATGTGAAATGGTAGGGTGATTGTGAGATAAAATGGAGGACCTACAGTTTAACGTGGAATCCGAACCACGGTGGAGGCCTGGCATTCCTCACATTCACAAGATGTCTTGTCAGAGGTGAAAGAAGGGTTTGGTAATCAGATAAATCTTTGCCAGGACCGAGGATTGAACCCCGGCCGCCAGCATAGAAGTCTGACACAGTACCCCTAGACCGCCAGGTCACCTAATTAGTTATTTAAAACCTCAAATATTAACCTCTAAATAGCTAATTTAACCATTTTAAAATGTTGCGGTCCATAATTTTTTTTTTAAACATGTACTCAACAAAAAGAGAGGTGCCTATAAATTCTTAAAGCTGGCTCCGAGGGGAACCAACACAAAATTAACTAAGGGAATATAAAGTACATATTTTTTTGATAGATTTTATTTGATCATAATTTAAATAGGGTGTTTTAACGTTTTAATCTATAAGCAGGATTAAAACCTCTCCCAATTAATTCGAATAAGATTTGAGCTTCGACCTCACTGTTGGTGAAAAAAGTAAAATGTATTTTAGTTTTCTATGTCTTCATTAAACAATATATTATGTATACTAAAGTAGATAACTTTCTTTAAATAATTTGATAATAATTGTCTTGTTTAGTCTGATGCTGAACCAAGAGTATTCGGTTCAATTCCCTGCACGTTCGATAAAATTATCCTTGATAAAGTTGAAATTTTCCTCTCGCAGTAACGATTTGACAGCTGGGGGTCTTTTTGTGACTGTTATGGAGTAGGCTAGTTTGTAATTCATGTTCTGATATAATTAGTCGGTTAAAAAAGTGCATGTTATATATAATAAGTTGAAAATGTAAGAAATAATATATAATGCCTTCAATTAGATTTTATTTTCATAAAGAGGAAATTCCCAAACGTGTAATGATATTGATTTAGATCACTCTAAAATATATAGAAAGTCATGGATGAAGGTAATTTTTCTTTAAAGTAACATATGTAGAGTATCCTTTTATGATTCATCCATGAAGAAACATGCGCTTTCAGAAATAATGTGAAAAGGATTTCACCATTAAAATATATTTTTTATACAATATTTCCTGTTAAAATAACAACTCCGCTATTTCCTGTTAAAAGAACAACTCCGCAGTATTTGGCAAAGACGTCAATTCCCTATATCAATAAGAAGCTAGCCTTCACAACACCTGCCGCCAAGACTCTTTCTATTATTTAGTTTTTACACTGTTGACGAAGGGAGCAAGAGGCAAGGGGTATGTCATATATAAGCCCTTCTGCGTATGTTTAAGGCATCAGCAACACGCCAATCCGCACACCCACGCTCACACTAGCAACGCAGTTAGGGACTCACAAATGTACTAGCACTGGCTCTCGCAGTCACAGTCTAGCACAGAATACAATAATTTACATTAATATCACAAGTGTAAATTGATATAAAGCATTTAATGGGTGTATGTATCAGTAATCAACAGATGTCACTTAAATAAACCGTGTGTGAATAAACAGCCATCAATAGTTTTCTTTCTTACATTTATTAATTATACCGATTTAATTAGTGCTCGACCACGGAGCAATTAACAGCTGGTTAAACGGTATATATTCCGTACAGTGGTGATAGGCGCTCGACCACGGAGCTATAGACAACCTAAATATCATCACAGCAATATTATATAAGGAAATAATCCGTAGTGTTACAAACGGCAGCGAGTCATTTAAACCACACAAGGTTATCTCAGTCATTGTGTAGCTAAGTGAACTCCCTCCCCCTCCCCTTCCTAACAGAAAAAAGCTGGAGGGTAGCATTAGAGAGAGAATCTAAACCTAGAGAGAAAAGGCTGTATGCTAGCCTTCAAAACTGTAACTTATTGCAGATTAGTCAGGAACAAGGATCTAAGTACACATTTCTTAGTACGCGATAAATATCTAAACATCTCAAGGCGGAACGAAAACACCCAAACTCTAAAGAAAACTCACTCATAATGACAATAATACTACCTGCCACCGGGGTCCTTCGGTCTTGGAGGGGAGGTTAGTTCACCCCATTCTATCATAGCTGATCACTAAAAATTTAATTATTCCATTTTTTCAACCACTATAACATCATTAAGGAGGAATAAACATTATTTTCATCGAGTTTTAAAGATTTAAGTTTGAAACAAAAACCATAAATTCTTAGATAATTCTAAAAATAGCCCTACAGTGCAGCAAAATTTTTATTTTTCTCTAGAAGTAGTGTTTTTGTAAACATGTTTTTTTATAAATCAACCACAATTTAGACTAATTATCTTAGTCACGTAAATGTCCTGTAGGAAGAAGTTTTCCTGCCAGGATGTAGATTAAAAAAGTCCGCGGTAGTAAATGTCTGTCTAGAATAGGAATCAAGAAAAAGGTAATTTTAAATGCAAGTTGGTGTTTTCAAGGTAAATCAACTAGTATAGTGACCGTGTAAACTCGTCAGAGTAAGAGGGGACGTTATATATGAAGGTAAACAATGTTGGTATAGCAATTTAACATTTATTTATTATTAATACTGGTACATTGTTATGCATATGTTGGTAGTTCTGTTTATAGTATGTTCTTGCCTGATATGTATTTAGTTTTTTAGTTCATATTAATATCTCATTTAATAAACTACTTTTCAATCCGGTAATGTTTGATGTTCATAGAGTAAACGTTATAAAACCTGTGGTGGCACGTTTTCAAACAAGAGGCCTCACCTGGTGATCTGCTCATTTTCTTCCCGCTCTTTCTACTTTGTACATCGGTGTCTAAGTGTGATAGTGAGTGCTTAGACTGCTTAGGGGCGTCAAGTTAAGATGCAACCCGCTTCGCAAAATAGCCTCGAAATCTCCAAGTAGGCAACGTCGTTAAACAGAGTGTACAATGTAATCTAATCTAGAGTGAAACGTGTAAACTGAACATGTTTCAATCTTGATTCGAATTAATCCAGAAACTTCAAATTTGTTTTACTCAGAAGTCTTTTAAAGGTTGATAAGAAAATATGCCTCCATTTTTAGAAAAATTACTCAAATTCCCTTGGTTCATAATAAATTATTAAATAAGTGGTAGATAATATTGTTCTATAGTGACTTAACCCATTTTCAAAAAAAAGTATTGATTTCCCCCAAATGTTCCCTAGTGCCATAAGCGACTATCAAATGTTTGAGAGTTTTTACGTAAATATATAAACCTTTGACCGAGTAGAGTGGATGGGAAATAAAAGCCGTTCGGGGGTCAAATCTTGAGTCCACAAGGTCAAAGTCAGCTACATTATCCATGCGGTCAAACCTGTAGTTGTTTGTCCTTTTTTTATGTGTTTATATATCACCGCGTCTTATTATTTGACTTTACTATATTTTTACACTAATAGGGCTGGGAGAGGGAAAGCTAGAATTTAGGAGTAAATGTTTCAACGTTTGCGTGGAAGAGACTGGGTAACTATTTCGAAAAAAAAAATACACTTGACCGGGATTTGTGCCCTGACCTTTCTTTCACCATCATACCTGATAACATTAGCCTGACATTTAGTCTGCATACCCACCGATGTGGGTAATGCATATTATTGCAATGAGACTAAATAATTGCGGCCTTTTTTTTCCATTAAATAAAATTTAAACTTAAAAATTTATATATTATACACCGTTTTTAAAGGAAAGCGAACACCTCCACACATCTAACCAGAAAAACCGTTTTAGTTCGAATACATTAAATCATTTTGATTTACAACTATAAAGAAATATAGTTAGATTTCAACTAATTAGTAATGTAATCATAATGACAATTTTCTTAAATAAAAAGGACTTCGGGAGACCAAAACAAACAAGTTATATAGGAGGGGGAAGGCTAAGAGAGGTGCCTAGGAAGCTGAAATATTGCCAATAAGATGCTACACTTAGGTTAAATATGGACAAAAACTCTATCAGTACACGAGATTGTTGTTTATCGGCATGAGCACACAGCTATTGTATATGAACATATTTATATATAGACTTGTAAACATAGTTTAAAATTTATGATAATACAATGTGTTTTGACTATTAATAAGCATAATTAGATTCACAAAGATCCAGTCTACACTCCTATAACAGTTACCTTTCGTTTCCCTTTCTATGAAAATTGGACTCTTACGTACGCATTTATCGTACGCAGTCAACATTTTAATATTAGACCTAATAATGGTCTTAAGACTACAGCTATCAGGATTCTAGATCATAGATTATATCGTCACTACAATAGACTGTGTGTCTGCATGTATCTGCTTATGTATGTATGTATGTGTGTATGTATGTATGTGCGTATGTGTGTGTGTATGTGTGTATGTATGTATGTATGTATGGATGTATGTATGTATGTGTGTATGTATGTGTGTATGTATATATGTATGTGTGTGTATGTATATATGCATGTGTGTACGTGTGTGTGTATGTATGTATGTGTGTGTGTATGTAATTGTATATGTATGTATGTATGTGTGTTTATGTATGTATGTATGTATGTATGCGGCCTATGTGTGTATGTAGTCCAATGTATTTATATATGTATCCTTGTATCTATGCGTGTATTTAACTATGTGTACATGTGTGATATATATATATATATACATCCTGAAACAACCATATCCAATTAAGTAATTACATTAAATATAATTATTTTCTCTTCAGCACTTATAAAAATAATTTAAAAAATACAAGAACAAGGTCTCGACTACTTCTTGGCAATTCATATGTTCATTTTACGCAATCATGCGACTTTTACCTTCATTTTATTTAGGGAAATTTAAGATGGGAGGGAAGGGAATGCGAAAAAAAGACGAGTGTTTTTTTTGGAGTTTTTATAGCAAAATATTTTCTTTTTTGCCAAAATAAATAAAATATTGCTCCAATGGAAACATAGAGTTCTATTTTCTTCAGATAGTGATAACAACAGTTGTTAAATATCTGTCATGAGCATAGTGGTATTAGATGACAAGCTTTTTAAATGAAGAGGAAAAGATGTCATTAAATTCCAGGACACTCTTAACAGAAATTCAACAAATGTTGATATCTTCGTGTGAAGAAAATAAAACTATGTTTCTACTGGAGAAATATTTGGTTTCTCCTGGCAAAAAAAAAGTGTTGTTGTAAAAACTGCAAAAACACTTACTTTTTCTCGCGTCCCCTACATCCCCCACCTATTATGGGTGTATCTCACACAATACTTGCGAACTAAATTAATATTCGGATCATCATAAAATAACATTTTTTAAACTTGTAAAATAAATGTGGAATAGACAAAGATGACAAGAAATAAAAAAAAATTGGCTGTATTTACAACTGTCAACACTGACATTATGCCTAAAAAGTTAATTTATTATGAATGTATTCGGCAAGTTTTAAAGATGTAACATTGAAAAAAAACTATAAACACTCAAATAGTTTTTAAAATAGTCTCACATTATTACAAAATGAATTTTCTAATCTTGAAGGAAACAAGCTCCTCGGCACTAAATTACCAAGTGAGCTGCCAAGGTAGATGTTATTAGGTTAAATAATGATAAAACTTTGTACAGTAATCAAGTTTGTTGTTTACTGGAATGAACACAAAACTATCTTTTATGATCCAATACATATATATACTTGTAAACATAGTTTAAAAGTCGATATTTTCCACTCTGAAAATTACAAAAATCTACATATTTCTGTTGATAATGTCTAGGAAACGAAACGAAAGCTAACTGGTATAGGAACGTAGAATGGATCTTTCTGACTATAATGATAGAACAAATTTTATTGGTATTTTTATTTTCCTTCTCTCCTGTTTGTTCTCCTACTGCTGGACAGTTCCACTCAGGAACGTTATAAACCCACTTGGTTTCTGGCGTTTGGGAATTTCTGCTCGACTATTCAAGTGTCATAACGAGGTGAAGAGGTGAGGTGGACGTGTCCCCCAGAATTGCTATGAGAGTAGGTTTGCTAATTAACCTTCCTGCGACCGCCAAACCTCCCATGTGTAATGTACGTTATGTATGTTGTCAACACGAACGGCTTCTTATGATTGTTGAAGGAGGTAATGGGAAAGTGGGAGGGGAGGAGGGGGGTCGACGACACTCTGGTATTTCCTGTGGTCCTGTCAGGAGGTGCCGGTCAGGTCACACCTCAAGAGTCCGATACACACCGCCCAAACCATCCCAGATAGGTTGAGAGGGATTGACAGGGAGTTTTATTGAAGATTGAGGTTTGTATCATTGTTATTATGTTGAGCTTCGAACTGTCAGATGGTGAGTTCTCAAGGGGCTTCTGAGTCGCTCCGTTAAGTGACGTCAAACTCGTGGGAACAGACAAGGTGAGTGATTACCTGTGTGGGCTCTGGACGGACATGGAGAGTTTATGGTCCACCTCCGAGACAAGGTGGGCCATTTGAGTTGTTGTCTAGTCCAGGGTGGACTATTTGGGTTGTTGTATGGTCCAAGGTGGGCTATTTGGCTTGTTGTCAGGACCAAGGTGGGCCATTTGGGTTGTTGTCAGGACCAAGGTGAGCTATTTGTGTTGTTGTATGGTCCAAGGTGGGCTATTTGGCTTTTTGTTTGGTCCAATGTATGCTATTTGGCTTGTTTGGTCCAAGGTGATCTATTTGGCTTGTTGTTTGGTCCAAGGTGGGCTATTTGGGTTGTTGTCAGGACCAAGGTGATCTATTTGGCTTGTTGTTTGGTCCAAGGTGGGCTATTTGGATTGTTGTCAGGACCAAGGTGGGTTATTTGGGTTGTTGTCAGGACCAAGGTGGGCTATTTGGGTTGTTTTCAGGACCAAGGTGGGCTATTTGGGTTGTTGTCAGGACCAAGGTGGGCTATTTGGGTTGTTGTTTGGTCCAATGTATGCTATTTGGGTTGTTGTCAGGACCAAGGTGGGTTATTTGGGTTGTTGTCAGGACCAAGGTGATCTATTTGGCTTGTTGTTTGGTCCAAGGTGGGCTATTTGGATTGTTGTTTGGTCCAAGGTGGGTTATTTGGGTTGTTGTCAGGACTAAGGTGGGCTATTTGGCTTGTTGTTTGGTCCAAGGTGGGCTATTTGGGTTGTTTTCAGGACCAAGGTGGGCTATTTGGGTTGTTGTCTGGTCCAAGATGAGCATGCGTTTTATGTGTCCCCAAAGCCAAAAAGTGAGTCCTACAATCTTGTCGTTCCCCATGTCTTGTGTGTCCGAGGGACTGCCCCCGGTGAGGTTCGATGGCACTAGTGACTGACCTGTCTGCGAGAGGTGAGAGCAGTAACATCACGTTGGAGGAGTTCGCGAACTCCAGTGACGTTACTCGACTCTTGTATCACCTGTTCCCGTCTCAAGGAGCGATGAACTTCATAATCATATTTGCTTACAAACATTATCGCAACTGTTTTACAAGTCATGGAGGGGGAGGTCCGGGCATTACTACAACACCCAGTCGAATCCTCACTCGCCCCCTCTCCCCTCACCTGCCCCCACCACTCACTTTCATTCGACACCCAAAGGAGACGGAAATGACATCATTTCCGTTTTGGCACCAGACTTGATATCGCGGTTATGATGTGTTTTTTTTCCTTCATCTTATAGTTTATTATTATTGTTACTATTCCTGTTGTGTGTAGTATCTTCTGCTGTGTTTTTATTACCGTGGTTATCTCTACATATGCAAGTCACACACACAACCATGAACAAGTCGCCTGCTCGCACAAGCACATGACACATGCTTTGGCAGCGGCACACCTTTAGAAACGTGACCCCAAGTAGGAACCTTCTGCTTATGTATCTGAGATATTGTCAATCAAATGTTGCACTTAGGTTAAATATTGACAAAACCTTTAGTACTACACGAGTTTGTTGTTTACTGGAATGAACACAAAACTATTTTCTATGACCCTATATAATATACTTATATAGATTTTAAATATAGTTTAAAGTTGATATTTTTCCTCTGAGAAGTACATAAATCCACATCTTTCTGTTGATAATTAAGAGCTAAATGTCCGGGAAACGAAAGGTAAACTGTTATAGAAGCGTAGACTAGATCTTTGGGAATAAAATGTCATTTAATACAACACATTGTATTGTCATCTGTATTTCCCTTCTCCCCTTTTTGTTCTCCTACTACATGGATACATTTACTCAGATAATCTTCTCATATTTAGCCCATTTGGTTGGACAGAAATCTTGTGTTGGGTGCATGTGCCGAAAAATTAAACTTATGTTATCCCTTTAAAAAACATGATAAGAGCATTTTATCAACAATTAATCAATCCTTTGATATATTAATTCAGTCGTTAGCATGTCTGTCTCCGGGTTCGATTACCGGCATGTCTGAAATATATATCACTGGTGAAATATGAGCTTCCCCTTTCACAGTAATGAATAAACGGTCAGAGGCGCTGATGGGTGTAATGTTTTCTCTAGTTCTTTTGTAAGTCTTGTCCTGTCGGAATTCACAAAGTGCACTTTAAATATCCCAAATTAATCACACAGATAAAAATGTTATCGAAAATTAATTATACCCAAAACCAATTAAACTGTTCCTATCTTTGCTTTAGATAATAGCTTTCCCCATCCACGTTTACCTCCCCCAAACCTTCTTCATTGCAGGCCAAAAGCCCCAAACCACCAGACAGCGGTGCAGGGTGCCGAAGCAAAGAGAGTGAAAAGATTGGACTGGGGGTGGGGGGTAAGTTGCCAAACTTTGTAAACTTATGAGATGAGGTCATCAGAGTACAATAAGTTTGGCCTTGCTTTGTATTTTATAGGAAAACCCTTACGATAATTATCGCAAAACCACACGCCTTTGATGTGCCGCCATTCCTTTGGTGATTTCTCTAAGGGGTTTGGATCCAAATTTTTAACTAAGCTAACTACCTTCCCCACCTGAATCTCAGCCAACTCAACCCCTTCCCCTCCCCCCCACCTCACCCCCCCATTAACCTGTAGTACCACTTTTGAATTTTGAGCTTTTTGTCATGCCAAAGTTTTGTACTGGTTTTGTACCGTTTTGTACCACAAAGAAAGAGTTTTGTACTCGTACCCGTTTTGAGTAGTTAGCATATCAATGTGGTGACTCCAGGTTAATGCTGTTGTACCACTTTAGAATGTTGACCTTTTTTTTGATGCCAAAGTTTTGTACTAGTTTTGTACCGTTTTGTACCACAAAGTAAACCTGGGTTCACTATTTGATATGCTAATCACTCAAAATGGGTACGAGTATAAAACTTTTTCTTTGTGGTAACAAACGGTACAAAACTAATACAAAAAATTGGCATAAAAAAATCCAAAATTCAAAATTAGTATTACAGGTTAATGGAGGTAAAAGAAAATACACGGTCAAAATAGAGTCTTCATTCCGAACGAGCCTGCAAGTAAGGTCCATCGATGTGGAGGTTGAAATGAAAACCAACTTCTAATAATTTGTCCAGAATAATCCCTACCCCTCCCTCAATCCTCTTCCTTTCAAGACCACACCGGCCTTCACCTTTTAGCTATTCTAAAAAACATGACTTTTTCTCTTAGGTTAGATCCTTAAATCCTTCAACAGTACACGAGTTTGTTGTTTACTGGAATAAACACAAACATATTTTCAATGACTTGTAAACATAGTTTAAAAGTTGACATTTTCCACACTGAAAAGTAAAAAATCCCCATATTTATGTTTTATCATTAAGAGCTAAATGCGCGCGAAACGAAATGTAACTGATATATGAGCGTAGAATGGCTCTTTGTGAATATAATGATGTCATTTAATATGTGGGGTAGCAACACATTGTATTGTCGTTTGTATTCTCCTCCTCCCCTGTCTGTTCTCCTACTGCCGGACAGCTATACCCAGGAACGTTATAAAACCACTCGGTTTCTGGCGTTTAGGAATTTATTATCGTCTATTTCTAACGCCTTAAAAAGTTTCTGGTCAAATGCCGCGAAGATCACGTGATGAACCGTGGACACGCTCGCAACATAGCCAAGATCCGTTACAGCCTTTCTAACAAGAGTAAAAGCTACCCCCGCCCCCTCCTCTTAAATCTGCATTCACCAACCCACATCCGCTCTGCGTGGCATTACCGCCTTTGCTACTGATAAAAGAGGTATTTAAAACGGGCCGTGATAAAATTTCCCAGAATGAGTAGCTACTCTCTACGCTTTGTTTTTATTTATCTCAAGGCTATCGCGAGGTTATGATAGGGTAAAAAGGGAAGGGAGTCTTCAAAGGATACCGACAGCCACAAAATTCGCATTAATAATGTCATCATCTATAACCTAAAACCAAATTATAGGAGGAAAGAAAAAAAGTCGATAACCTAGCATTCGAAAATAAAATATATAAAAGTATAAATTGTTAATGAGAGGTTCTTGTCGGCTATGTGCCCAGTTTATGCCCACCGCAGTGTTAATGGGCACACAGGGGAGAGAAAAAATTATGCCCCTTTAAAACTGATCTTTAAAATTTGGCTGAATACTAATATTGGTACTCAAACTGATTACTTGTGTTAGTACCAGTTAGAAAAATAATAAAAATATAGTACACTTTTAAATTTTTTTAAATGAAACTTGGTTTTTGATCAAATATTTTTATCACCGTATCCTATCACCTGTTGGGGTTATACGCAAAATTATATTTTGATAATTACTCTTATGGGGTAGGATATAAGAAAGGAACTTTTTTAGAGGTAGTCAACCCACATTTGCGTGGAAGAAGAATGAGAAACCATTTATGAACTCCTTCTCCTCCTCTCAGTATATTTACCGGGATTCGAACCCCGATATCCCAGTCATCAGCAGACTAGTCTAACATGAGAGTGACGCTAAATTTGTCGCCCAAGGCAAGTCCCCCCTCTTGTCTCGAAGTAGTTACGCCACTGGGGCCTGCTGGTGCTCTTTCTAGTGACTGAGTGGTCTTAGACACGGGGACAGGTCTAAATCATCATGGTTCGATCCCAGCTGGTACTAGAAATATTTTAATGTTCGTGTGAACCAAGTTGTGGTTCAAGATTTGGTGACATTGATTACAAAATGATCTCACCTCACAATTTTTTTTAAACTCCACCAAGTCCTACTTACTACCCATCCGAGATATTCGCATTTTCATCACGCTAATAGGGAAAGATGAGAAAGGTAGAAGTAAGAGGAGATGTGTAGAAATAGGAGAAAACCAATTAGGAAAAATACAGCTGACAGAGATTCGAACAATGACATCCCCGTAACCAGTGAACCAGCTCGAAATTTAGCCCACTTGCCCGTCTATTAGGGTACCAAATGAGACAAAATAGATATAACATGCAAAGAGTTGAATGAGACTTCAATTCAATTAATTTAAAAAATGTTAAATAAAGTAAAGGAAATTACACTTGGATACGGTGATCAAACCCGGGACTTGGTTGCAATGATTTATACACGTCCATCACAGACTCTGCCTTAAACTATGACTATGAGGGAATAATAACCCTAAGAATGAGACAAATCATGGATAGTGCCGTATTAGAGCATTAGCTAAAGGTCCCGGGTTGGAGTCCCGTGTGCAGGTATCATTTTGCAACTGTTTTTTAAAGTTTTTATTGTTAATAGCATTGTGCCTGGAGTTTGCATATAATGAACAGGGATCTAAGTGAAGTAAGATTTTGAAATGGCCCAAAACTTTCGACCTGAGAAAATTGTGACAATCACTGAAT
>CABEEJ010009629.1:0-17620 GCA_901482245.1 Timema douglasi
TAGTGGATCTCTGGTAATATTCAACCCTGCCAAGTGAGACTGTATAAACGTTATCTTATAAATTTGTTCTATATTTTGCTTTAACTCATTCTCAAATTACTCTCCTTTTAGAAATTCTACAGCCTCATGCCTGGCCATTGTGTTGCCCAGGTAGCCACAAGTAATCAAGTAATCCCTCAAGTTTATTTACCTTGAGAAGAAATTTAATATTCTATATGTTTCTACCTTATTGTAAAACTTGTACATTTTTATGCTTTTATTGTTTACTAAATAAAACTATTGTCAAATTGATATGTTCAGTTTTCTAATTTGCTAAAATTTAGTTTTATTTAGTTGCACTATTAATTCTTAATCTTGAGATTGAGTTATATCTCTTGTATACAGCGTGTATTTTAAAATAATTTTAAGTTAGTTCAATAATTTAACCACCAAAATTTCTGCATGAATAAATCGATTATAGACTAAGTTTAACTAACTTCGAGACAATCGATTGCTTGATTTCACGTGATCTAAGAAGCGTATCCTATAAAGAAGTTTTAAGAGGTTTGACTGAGGAAGTACTCAGTGAGAGAGAATTTACCCTCGCATTGTGGTCCATGAAATAACTTGAGATTGCGCCACTCTCCGGTCAGAGTACTTGTTTGAGGCTATAACTCTTGAGAACCACTTGAAGAGAAGTTGAATTAGTTCCTCCAAGGATCTGCATCCTGTCAAGCGTCGGCTTGGGGGAGCTTGACATGACAACAAACCGGGACGGGGATATTTCTCAAAGCAAACCAACCGGGAGCTACCGGAAAACAAAACACAAATGACGTGGTGTGAGACGGCGACAGGGTTTTTGTTGAGTCATCAACAGGGTTTAACGACTTCGTAATTTTTGTACTCATAGTTCAAGACAAGGATGCAAGCCAAAGTGATATATACACAAAAAAATATTCTCTTAATTAATTAATTGTATAAACTTGTACTGAAACAATTATGGTTAACTATTACCAAGCAACCAGTGAAATAGTGTGTAATTCAGGTTTGATAAAACTTTTTATAAAATACATTTATTTAGGTCAGTATAAATACCACTTTATTATAGTATTGGTGTTGTTATATAAACGTTTATAGTAAATATATCAATAGTGACAGCTGCATATCACATGACTTGACGTTTAAATATATTTAATTAGTTTTAGTAACTCTTACAAATGTTATATGTTTCATCTTAGTTTTGTGAATAATGTTATCAACAAAGGTAGAATTATTTTCTGAAAATACTTTGTGCATTAACACATCACAAGCTTAATGTATAATTTTAAATATTCTTGAATATGTTAGTATTTATATCTATATCTGTTTATCCATAAACACTAATGTTAAGAAGTTTGTTTGTACATATGTGTTTGTATCCTTGCAAAAAAAAAACTCAAACACCGCAGAAAAGATTTTTACACAACTTTCATTGATGTGTTCCTTTTACACGCAGAATAGACAAAGGCTATTTCTTTTCTATACCAAAATTTCATTTTTTTCAATATTTGTATCAATGTATGCCCGTTTCATTGCTCGTAGCATTGTAGGTATTTATACAGGATGTACATGAATCCGGCTTACAAACCTATAAATATTCTAGAGCACACAAAAATTGACACATATTTACTATACACATATGAGTGTGAAAACATAGTTTATACCCTATTTGACACTTTTATCGATGACTACACATTGATATAATGGCTACTACTGCGTGTGAAAGTACCTTTCTGATGGTTAAAAGTAACTTAATAAGGTAACGTTGGGGCCTAAAGTAACCACAGTAATTTTCTCACTCTATTTAGCTAAAAATGTAAATATTTGGTGTTCTTATGGACGACGTTGTGGTGGCTTCATGCTGGTCAAAGTTATATATCAGTGAGAAGTTATATTTGTACTTTCTAGCTCCTCTTGTGCACCAAGTGACCCTCGCTGTGATTGGTCACTCAACAGGAGGAGGATGTGAAAACCAAGATGGCTATAACTAGAAATTCAGTCTCCCTCGGAGTCTCCTGATTGGTGTGGTTAGCTAAAACATGAACGGGGACAGTTTCGCAGACTTTATACAAAAACATATTTGTGAGGGGATAAGGAATCAACCCTATACCTTAGTGCTCTCAATCTTCCGATGAACAGCCTTAGTAAAATATATAGCATGTCCTCCTGTGTAATTATTAGCCTAATTGTGACAATAAATCTATCATCTAAAGCTCCTACCTTCCTCGTGAAAGCAACATATGATACTTTGATTCCTAAGACATCCTGGCAAATTAAGGATAGCGGATTATAAAGAGGAACGTTATAGATATGTGCAAAAACATTATTTTATGAGGACTAAGTGAGAGCCTCCTCATACCCCTAAGATCACCATCTTACTTATGCTTCTTTCCGAATTCCTACTCCATTTGGGTATTTATGCGTATGTGTATAACCTGAACAGGTAGTAAGACGTGGTATAAAGAACATTCACTTATCTGACCAAAGTTTTTGAGCTTCTGTTGGATTTAAAGATGTGAGACGGATAATTTACTCTACATTTTTTACAGAATATGTTCAATTATTATTTCTGTAAAATACTCAACTTATTAAATGGAACTAATGTGCTCGAGATATAACCATCCTAAATTCAATGTTTATACTAAAGTTTAATTTCTCCAAAGCGCATTAATACCAGAAATATCAGCAAATGAGCTTCGGTGACCACACGGTCTAATGCGCAACTCTTGCATTAGATGAGACTACCAATGACAGAGAGATCGGTGTTCAATTCCGGTTGGGTGAACTGAGGGAGGTTTTCCTAATTGTTTTTTTCCACCTCACTCCACGAAAAAGCGGGTTAAATTCCTCTGAATTCAACCTTATTCATCTCTAACACATTAGCGTAATTTGTACATAGGTGTGTAAGCCGAACGGGTAGTAAGACTCGATACTAAAATAAAAGTAGTAAATAAACAAATGAATGCGATCCTTTGTATACCCGTTTTGTTCATAAATCATACTTCAATTTTATATCAATAAGCTATTTATAATAAGTTTAAGGCGGACTCAAAATTTATCTTCCTCCCCCCTCCCCTCCGTATTTCTTATCTACCCCTGCCCCTCTTTGCTCTTCCTTTCTTCCAACTCACTCGTCTCTTAACACACCATATTTTGAAGTATAATAGACTCTAGGTACTACCTCTACAATTTAACTCCTTCATCTCAAGCTGCAACTACAGAAAATTCTCCGATTCCAAATTTTCCTTAAAGTGTTCATCTCTAGTTGGATTCAGCCAAATTTATCACAAAAACTCCTCCCAGTACCCCGGATAATAGGACTGGTGGAACCAAATACCTTGCAGTAGAAGTATTGCGCAGACTTTTGGAGTTATTCCTTGATCAACGGTATCTCCAAGTCTCAGGGCAGAGCTATACTAATGATGTACCAGGGTGATCCACATTGATTCCCAGACACCAGTTCTGAAATATCTACATCTTGTCATATAACTCTGAGGAAAATAGTTTAGTAAAGACGATTGTCCAGAGGATAAACAGCCAAAAAAACTCATCTTTGGAAAAACAGAGATAAAGTTTGGTACTTGAAAAGATAAAACGACTCACATTTATTTACCTCGGTAATTTTTCTTGTCAATTTGACATGTGATGAAAATAAACTGACTTGACTTTTTAAAGGACAAAAAAATTGTATATTTATGAGGTGAACTATTACGAAAAAGTTGCTATAAATTTGTAAGGAAACAGCTTCTCACTTTTTGTGGTTCGTGTTGTTAAAACAAAAAAATTTGTTGTTAACTCTTGAAATAACAGAAAGGGAATAAATTATAATCAACCACTCTACCTGTTTCACAGATCTGGGCCAGTTCCTTTAAAATCGAACATATGATTCTGCAAAGTTAATTATATTTTGATGGTATGAGGTCTTATAAACTGTTTCTTTTCAACAACTTATCTCTTGCATATATATTATAGTGATTAACTAGGTAAATTGGTTCCTAAGCCATCTTACTATGGAATCTAACAAATCGTCCCTGAAACTACGGGGTAGTCTCCTAAATGAGACATCGTGGTGATATATTTCTTCAACTATTTGTTAAATAAATTAATTCAATTTTAAATTTATATCAATTGAATGAAAATGTTTTGATAAAGTAAATTGCTTAAAAGATCAAATTTATAATCCGAGAGCAATGAATACCATAAAATACAACGACACGTATCTATAACTTATTCTGAAATTTTATTAAATTTTGGCTAACCATGCCATTAAAATTATTCATAATACACATATAATGTTTAATACTAGATGCATCGCTACATTTCCCAGACTTAATTTTTTGACCCTGTTTAATGACACAAAACAATGAGAAGCATGACTATAGAGTGTATTATGTACTATTTTAATTAGAGCTATCTTCTCCAACTCCCATGAGTAATTTTAGAGAAATTTCCCCCAAAAATGCCAACATAAAAAAATGTTACTTTAATTCCTAGCTAATCCTAACAAAGATTGATTATTGACTTCACCTCTGGACCTTTCTCACCTTTGGACGTAGGTGTATTGCTGACAATCCTCATTGGTTAAGTTGTATGGAAAGCAGAGTTTAAGAGCAGGAAATATGGCTTCCATACAAATTAATATTTTATATTAATTAACTATTCATTTGTATATTATTATAAGTTTGCGTTTCCCATATTACAAATATAATTGTTCTATGAAAGACAGGTTTACAATTTTATAAATCTGCTCCACATATAAACTTCAAACGGATAAAAAAAATGAATCGTCTTCATGTGTGTAGTATTTGACGTTGCGACTCAATATTTACCATGCAACTGTCTAAATAAAAGCAATCAATCAATCCATACCCGGACTTGGAACTGTACACGGTAATCAACTCTCTAACATTTTGCGCAGTTTGTCCCTGACAAACATGAACCCGTGGTTACGCAATGCACTAATTACACACAAACACTTTACCTGTAATAATAATACGCAATAACACAGGGTGAGGGGTTGTAGATCAGTGGGGTGAGCATCGATTACCCAGGGGTGCATGGAGCTGGACATTTGCCTCTAGGGCCAAACAAGGGGGTGTTATTTATAAAAGGTCCGGTTAGCTATAAACAACGAATACATACTTTTTGTAGATATAGCTATAAACATCGGTCCGATAAAGTAGCAAGCTCATTTTTTTGGTGGTATAGGAAGTTAAAATAATTCAATAAAATTTATGGTTAATTTAATCGGTGGAAATGATCAGTTAAAAAACACTTTGTAAATTTTAAAATAAATTTAATAAGCTAATAGTTGAACTAATGATAAACTAATTATTTTTATGGGAAGGACCTTTTTAAAAATACATACATATTTATGTGCCAAAATGTTTAATATATTTTTTATGTTATTTTGTAAGTATTGTTATTATTTATCAAACCTGACAACTACATATCACATGACATGACGTATGAATACGTGAAAGTGTACCTCCCTTTTACCTGTCATATATGACCCTTCAAATAAAACCTTTATTTAGCTGTATTTTTAGCTTAAAATAATTCGTTTTTTAGTTTTATAAACCAGCTAATTAATGCACAGTGCACATTTGTGTCTAATAGATTTTGTTTTCTTGTGCCCTATGTTTTTGTTTGGTTTTGATTATTTTAATATTAATTTCTTATTTAGTTCAATTGTTATGTATTGATTTTTTTTTGTATAAAATCTGTTTCTAAAACAATAATAGGAATAACATTGTATGGATGCTAGTTTCATGAGTGTGGATTTCTATTTATGTAACTCTCTATGTATGTGCTTATTTCCTCCTTCCATTCAGGCACCGAATGCTCGGAGAGTAGCAAGTGGGATTGTGATTTCAGCCAACAGCTGTATCTTTATTAGGGTGCCTCTACTGGAGAACTCTTATGATCGACCCTCGAAGTTACCCGCTATCGATGCCTGAAGCGAGAAGTGGATTTACACTATAGGCCCACTAGGCACGGGCCTAGGGGCGGTGGCTTTAGGGGGCGGCACATTTTGGATAACATTTTCATTTTGATTATACTATTCTGTTTTTAATAATTACGTTTAACAAATTATCGATTAACATAATCGAAATAGTTCAAGTCAAAGTCAGAACGACCATATTTATTTTTAAATAACTGTACTTTGCAATCGCTTTGTAACTGACGTTACTCTCCCCTTCTTCATAATGTTAGCTCAAGCTACTGTAGGACATGTACTGTACATGTTTGATTATCTTTAGTAGAAATCTTTTCTCGAATACTAACTTCCGGCTCCCCTCCCCCCCAACACCTCTTTACTCCAAAACTTACTAAATCCCTTGGTAAAAAAAAAATTGGAGTGAAAAAGGGGGGGGCATATTATAACTGTTCCTAGGGGTGCAAAAAAATTAATCCGTCACTGCCTGAAGCACAAATTAATGTCATGATGCTTCCAGAAGGGAAGTACTAGAACAAATTAAATCATGGGCTAACACAAAATGTCACCCCATGATTATAACCTTACCTTAAAGCAACGGTATTAAACCTGAGGTACGTAAAATATTATATATGTATATATCACCACGACTTACTAATTGTTCGGGGTGTACGCATATTATTATTATCAGGCAGGGATGAATAAGAAAGCATTTTATAGGTAATTTACCTACATCTGCGTGGAAAGAGAGTGGGAAAACATTTGGGGAAAATCTTGATATCCCTCTTAACAGCTGGCCAGTCTAACATGAGAGTGATACCTTAAAACATTTGGATACTAAAGCGTATTTCTCATTTAAATCTAATTAATTATGTAGCACATTACTTTGAGTGTAATTTACTTATTTTAGACTGGTTAGTGTAACTATTGTGGGACTTTACTTTAAATCCGCGTTAAAAAAATATTAAAATTCTATTTTTATATTTTTATATTTATGATACCCGTCTATCCAAACTTTCACTGAACTTTAAATTTTAATAATTATATATATATATATATATAATACGTCATTGTTTGTTTAATATAATAAATAAATTTAATATAGATGCAAATGGGTTGTGAGTGCCACTGTCACATAAAATATTGATGGAAAAAGAAAAGTTCATCCTGCAAGCACTCAGTGATCTGACAAGAAGTTGCAATTCCCAAGACCTCTGGCCTTCAACTTCAGTTCTTAATGAATACCAAGGTTAAACATTTATCATAACAAGGACTCTCGCAGCTCTCTCTTGAAGTGAGAATCAATACTTCATTAATAAACCAATAGCTATTACAGATCACACAAATGAAATGGTCAATAAGGTTAAAATACTCAAATTAGCATGGCACAAATCAATTTTAAGATGGATTATTATTTTAGTATCATAAAAAAACCTAATCACCAACTCCTTCTCTCTCTGCCATGCCTTCCTAATATATAATCTAAACTTGTATTTTGGAAATTAAAATAAATTAAAATAAATCATTAAAGTTTATCAATTTAAATCTAGTATAACAAAATCAATATATTTGTATTAAATGTTTAATTTTCTAAAAAAAAAATCTTTAATAGACCAAATTATTTTCGTTTCAAGAATACTTATCGTAGGAGCTGACACTTTAGCTCAGTCTTTATGAGTAGAACTTATTTAAGAATATTTTACTTAATACATATTATTTATTTTTTTCTTCCAAGCTATAATACAATAATATAATATAATAAAGTTCGTATCATACCATTTATTTTTAATTAATTTAAAAATAATAGAAACCTCTTTAAAGAAAAATCTAAAGTAAGTTTGTAAGTTCTCTTAGCTGTCTAACTCTTAACAGATAAAAGAACTACCCAAATTTAGTTAAAATTGGACTTTCCCCTGTACATTTTATTTGTTTGTTTTTTTTGTTGCTACACACAAAAAATAGAATAAATCAACTTAAGAAAAATAGTCACACAACAATTTAGAAAGTTATGAAGTATCCAATATTTTATAGATGTATATAAATAATATATTATAAATGTATTCCTCTACTTTGTTGTAATGATTTCTCTGATGACCACGGTATTTCTCACAAAGATATCACTAAAATATTTGTTTGAAATGATTTGTCGTTACAACTGCTGACATGATCTAAAAATAGGTTGCTTCTTAGATTTATGACTGGTTCCTATATTTTACCGCAAAAAAAATTGATGACATATTATCACGAATGGCTTAACGTTCAAAGAGGCCATAAATTCTACTTAACATGTGAAGAAAGTTCATGAACTTTGAACCTTGGTATTCCAAAACATTTTTACTGTAGACCAAGAAACTTCGCGTATAACCCGAAAGGGTATTGAGATTCGGTGCTAAAAAAAACTAAGAAACTTATGAGCCACATAGGTGGACACATGAAATAACCTAACCAGCCTATTGCATCACAATAATTTTGGCCCTGCAGTGTGTAGTCAACAAATGTGGTAGAGTACCATATGTCGATTATGACTTACAGTGAAATAATTAAACTATATTGTAATGGCGTTTTTGAAGATTTAAGAATTGTTCTAAGCAAAGAAAATCATTATTAAAGTTGTTGAATTATTAACTAAGATAAAATTAAAATATTGGTCTCTTTGTATGAGATGATAAAATTTATGTTAAATAACCTTAGTGATAACATAATAAGAATATTATACAATAGGCCCTTATACCTTAATACATTAGCTTAATGTATTGATTAAATAAATATAAACATATTTGAAACAAAGAAGTAATTGATTTTGAAGGTTCAGTTAAATCATACATGAGAAAACTAAAGTGCATCTAAGAATAATTTATTTAAATAGAAAGGATATGAGTGAAAACGAGGAAAGTCACACTACACACATTTCCCCAGATAACAACTTATGTATCTCAAAGAGCATAATGACCCTAGCAAATAATTTTTTAATTAATTTAAATATGTCATAGACCTCTTTTAACAATAGCCTAAAGGGATTTAGGAAGATCTCGTGATTGTCTAACAAATGGTAGCAATAACTCAACTTGGGTTAAAATTGAACTTTCCCCATTTTACCCTGTACCCTTTGTGTGTTAAATATCTGCTGTGTGAGTAGTTGAACGATTGCTTAAATTAATGAACGAGAATATTTCTTATCATCAACACTTACAAATTTCTTGACAAAAATAAAATGTTCTTAAAAAATATTTAGTCTGGTTGTACCGGTGATGGGGAAGTTATGAGAAGATTGGGTTTTCAATCTCAGGTGGCTAAGTACGGTTGCGGTTTTTTCCTGAATGGTTTCTCTTTCTATCTCTCTTGCTCTCTCTCGATCTCTCTCTATTTCTCAGCTGATGCTGGTTAAATTCCTCTAAAAAAAAATTTAGACCACGGTTTACATATAATTATTTTCTTTAACCTTAAGTATGACAAAGTGGAGAAAATTGTTTTAATAATGTCGAAAGATAACCTACACTGTATTAAAACAACTACTCAATAAACTCATTTTGATTACTACATATAATTTACAGAAATACAGGGTGGCCCACGGAAAAGTATCCCGCCTCCTATATCCAGCAGACGCCTCACTTTTAATTGGAGGAGGTCAATCCTCTTTCCCCCATATTGTGACTTGAAGAATGAGTCAATAAAGCTTTAGACAAGCAGTTCACTCGCTCATTCTTCATGTCACAATATGGGTGGAAGAGGATTGACCTCCTCCAATTCAGAGTGAGGCGCCTGCTGGATATAGGAGGCGGGATACTTTTCCGTGGGCCACCCTGTATTTCAATACTTTTATAACCCACTTCAGTACACGCAAAGTCTATTGCGCTACTTATGTGTAAGACTAGACTGCTGATGATGAGGAGATCGAGGCTCGAATCTCGGTCGGCTGTACTGAGGGTGGTTTTTCTAAACGGTTTTTCCACTCTCCCTCCACGCAAGTTCGGTCCACTTCCAATAATTATAACCTTACTAATCTCGAAAACCTTTAGCGTAGTTATCACAAAAGCGTATAACTCAGACGGGTAGTAAGATGCGGTGCTAAAAAAAAGTGCTCACTTCTTTACAATGGTAAGTTATAAAATATTTAAATGATTGAAAAACTAACTGCTTTTGTGTTAAATAAATTTTTCATTAGTGAATTTTATAGTAATTTGTTTTTATTTCTATGATATAACCTAGTCTAAATTTTTTAATACTTTCTTTTATAAAAAAAATATTACTTTTCTAATATGTTTGGTGGTAGTTTGCTTATACATAGAAGCATCTGCATTTCATTTTAATGTTTTTAAATTTGTTTGGTATTAATTATATTAAACAACCCACATTAGAAAGTGTTCCATCAATAAGTGTATTTAAGGTGCACTTTTTACACATAGGGCTAGGCCAATACATAGTTTGCAAGTTAGCTTAATATAAAACAACTAATAATATACACAGCATTATATTAAATAAGCCAAAAATAGTTACAACTTTGTCTTAAGATAAGATCATAATTACATAATTAATATTTTGAAAGCATGGAAACCAGAGTTATCTTGTTCTATAAGCAATCTCACCTACAGCTAGAACAAAATTAAAGTCTTAAAAAGTTCAGGCGTTTGTAATAATTCTTGTGCAAATCCACAACTCAACTTAATTTTGTGACAATAAAATCAATCCTCTAGTCGTTAACTCAATTATTTGAAAGTGAAAATTAATAATAAATATTTCATCCATACCAAGGTTTAAAACCGAGACTATTATTAGCATAGAAGATGGAAATGCTACTAATTGTCAAAACGTGACTGATAATAAATCGCCTTTTAAAATAATAGTAATCGTAACAATGTAAAAAAAGTGGAAGATAAATAAGTTTACTGGTTCATGCGTAGTGCACTAAAACAACATCATAGTTTAGTTTAATCTAAACTCAAAAATAGCAACACACAATGGAAATCATTTCAAGGGGGTGACATTGGGAGGGTAGGAGGGGTGTTTGTTTTCCCATTAGAAGGCCACATCAGTCAAGCCGCATCCTAAACCAAAACGCGGCACACACATACAACGATGGATTGCCTCATCGTAAAACCACGCCTGAAATTTCGCATACTAATAAACCGTTACCCCCACCTCCCCTCACTTCACAGTCCCCCTTTACCGATTTTTGCGACCCCTTTTTTTCCACCCGCTTCTACCCCTTCCTAACTAACATCACCCCACCCCCATCCACTCCTCCCGCACCCTCCCCCCCTAAATAACACAAACTACAACACTCACAGTCCGTCGGAAAATCAAACTGAACATGTTACAACGATAATCCATAAATTCTTCCGGACTTGGTCTGTACGTATGTGTGCAGTACAATCCCAGTGAAAACAAACGTAACGCAGAGGGCTAAAAATCGGAAATGTTATTTTTACCATACGCGGGGACGAAAAAAATGTTTATTTTCATCAACAAAAACAAATGTGTTATAGCTATGTTTTTTTGTAAATCCTGCGTAGGGCAGACTACACACCTATTTAATCCGTACCTTGGCACAACTGTTGATGGCAATTTGATACGGAAATAACTTGTTCCTATTTCCTAGCCATATTCGAGAAGAATATACTGATCAAATTATTGGGGATTCATTCCGGCGTGGGGTGGCACGATTAGTATTGTGTCCAGCGACGCCATTTGTAGGAATTTGATTATGTCATTGCTTACGTCAACCGGTACACAGCAGTTATATTATAATACTAAGCAGTGACAGCTCGTGTATAGGCAATGCGGAACTGCAGTATCCCCTATTTCCACTTGATGTTATCGATAAAATTTAATATAATGAGTCCCTTTTTTCTTAAATTCTTTCTTTATTTGTGTAGTACAATATATATTCCTTAATATAATATTTTGAAAATTGAAAAATGACACCTGGACACGGGAATCGAACCCGGGACCTTCGGCTTAGTACGCCAATGCTCTTACCACTGAGCTATCCAGGATTCGTCCCGTGCCCATGGTCATTCTTCACTCATAGTTTAAGGCAGAGTCTAAGATGGACGTGCGGAAGTCGTCAGCTTATAAACATGTGATTATATGAGATCACAGCCATCAGACCACGCAGCCATTAGCGACTCGGTAGTTGGCAATTTAGCAGCCATTCGACAATTATATATATATAATTGTACAGGATCTTGTATATATTCATGAAACAAATAGCCGAAACTATTGTTAATGCATTTTAGTGGGGATATTCCCTCTTAGATGTCATATTCTGAAAATTGAAAAATGACACCTGGACACGGGAATCGAACCCGGGACCTTCGGCTTAGTACGCCAATGCTCTTACCACTNGCCTTAAACTATGAGTGAAGAATGACCATGAGCACGGGACGAATCCTGGATAGCTCAGTGGTAAGAGCATTGGCGTACTAAGCCGATGGTCCTGAGTTCGATTCCCGTGTCCAGGTGTCATTTTTCAATTTTCAGAATATGATATCTATGAGGGACTATCCACACTAAAAAATGCATTAACAATAGTTTCGGCTATTTGTTTCATTAATATATTCCTTAAGCTTAATGTCAGTACTTTAGTAGCCATCCCACAGTTTATGGAAAATATACAAAAAAAAAATTGTATGGAACTGTGCGCTTCACAGTGCCAGCCACGTGGTGTTTGACTGTTGTGCACATGTGCACGTAGGAGTGAGGTGGGGAGGAAGGTGGGACTGCCAGGTAGAGAGAGCACTGTTGCTCTCGCAGTGCCGGTCCTGGCGTGCTGGTGGAAGGAAGGGGTTTTTTTTACTCAGCGTGTGTTGTGCTTAAAAACCGTGTACCATTTTCTTGAATGTGATAAAGTGTAGAAGAGTATAAAATTAGATTATTCTCCTGCTTACAGCTATTTTATTTTATTTATTTTTTGTTTCGGTTCTTTTATTTAACAGAAAACTTTAACCATGGCCTTGCATCCCCAAGAAATCAGTTCTGTGACTGTAACTAAGGAATGTGTGACTATATATGTGTTGATATAATGGACAGACATTCTTCCACTAAATACTTAGTAGCTGCTAAATTGTTCAACAAGAATTGCTTCACAAGATTTAAGAATGAACATCCCAAAAAAGAGATAGTATTGACCACTGAAGCTTATCCCATGATTGATAAAGAAAAGCTTGAAACTGAACTAAAAGTATTCTATTGTAGGACTGATATTCATGAATATTGCAAATTAATTGAGTTGCTGAAATTTATCTTGGAAAATAATCTAGATGATGTTTTAGTGAAATTACGAAACTGATAAAAATCCTTACCACATCAAAGGCAGAGCGCTGCTTTTCAACATTGAAAATAATAAAAACTTTTTTAAGAAGCACTATGAATTCGGAATGACTAAATGCGCTTGCAGTACCTTCAATGGAGAAAAATTTCCTCAATTGTTATCCAGAGATCAAGGAGAAAATTATTGAACTTTTTGCGCGAATTAAAACACAAAGAATAGATTTCATTTTTAAATGAATATATCAAGCTTGAACTGTAACAATTTAAGTTAGAGTAAGTAAAAAAGTTTGTTTTTTTGTTAAGATCTTATCAAGTTCCTGAATAAATTTTCTTTTTATATATGTTTTTTTCCTTTTACACAATTTTAAAACAAAGGCTAAAACATTTCTGGATCAGAACCCCCACTAATTTTAGCTGCGAGCCGCCACTGATACTAAGACAGACAAACACGCATATTTTTTTTTAAATAAATAGAGTTATTATAATGATTAGATATTGTTTTGGATTTTAAAGATTTATTTATTAATTACATCTCCAAAATATGATTTTTAACAACTTATTCTGTCTACCGGATAGCTTTATGTATGTAAACCACTGATTTGTGTGATGAATGACGTCACAAACTCAGCCAATCAAATGTCTTTTTCCATCTGGGGCTATTCTCTTTACATTGTGTTTGCTCTTGGGCTGGACGGAAAGGCTTGACCGGGCGTGACCAATTTAGATCGGATACCACGTTCCAATTCATTGCACACACGGGTGATGTTTCTATGCGTAACTCATTAAAACTATTATCGTGTGAATCACCAACTATCATGGTGACTGTTGGCAACACAAGTAACTCAGTCAAAACTATTATTTGACTCATTTTCTGAAAAGGATAACTAATACCTATAATATGGGCGTGTCTGTCTTATACAACTCGTGTTAATATTATTTTATATTCACCTAAAATATGAACTACGCATTACCTCCAATTATAGCTCTAGCTTTGTCCACATATAAAATAAACTCGCTTATGTGGTCAAATGGTCCAAGGCGTAACACTCGCAACAGATTAGATTGAATATGTTTGGGAGAGTGGGGTTTCGAATCCCACTCGAGTGTACTTAGGCTTTTTTACCTAAAGATTTTCTCTCTCTCTCTCTCTCCCCACAAATGTGGGTACACTTTCTATAAATTCAAACTTCTTCAACTTGTTTTTGATTCACCCAGATTTATATGTTATACTTGTAGGTTTCTAGCACCCAATTAGTCCGACATAAGTATCAACTAATAATCCTATGATATAAGGCCATATGAGTATCTAAATCCCGCTTGAGCTTAGAACAGTGAGAAAATGAGAGAGTCATATTTAATAGGCCTTAATTAAAAGAAAAATATATTTTTAATATTCAAGTACATAATCTATACATCTTTTATCTTGGTAGTAATTTGTTTTAAGATAATACTTGATAGTTTTTGTTTAATATTTCTTGCCTATTTTCCTTAACACCGTGGCCTTTTGTAACTTCCATCAACCAAAATAACATATCTTTTTATGTGAATCGCGTAATATATTATGGTTTATAGTAAATCATTGTATAAGTTCGCAACCTATGTCAACAAATATAAATATAAAATAAAAGTCCAACAAACGTGGATGGAGGGAGAGTCAAATAAATACCATCGAAATTATGATTTGGTTCAGTGTTTTTTTAAATATAACTGACAACGATAATATCAGTTCGTACATCATTCGATTAAAATTTAAAATTATTAAAAATTAAAAATACTTGCCCTTAATGTGAAAATACTTTTATTTGTTCAATGCCCTTCTGTCAAAAACACTTTTTTTAATATACTTATAATTGTGTTATTGGGTATATTTGGTTTTTATTTAACTAAATTTGAATGCGGTGGTTTGTAGGTTCTAACATCCAATACAACACACAGCTCAAACGGGTAGTGGGACGCGGTGTTAAAAAAAAATGCAATTTGTCCAACAAAAAAAAAATGTTTTTTACCTTAAAATCAAAATTTTTCCCAAACCAAATGTCAGCATATCCAAATATATAAAATAACAAAACTGCGTTTGCTTTAATTTTTTCACTATAATAAATTGGTTGGCTACCCTGTTTGGTGTCATATCTGTTCTTTACCCTCAAACTCAGGGGTAGTTTCACTGACAGAGTGATATTTTAGATTGTTCTTGAATAGTATATTACTTAAAATGGTTATTACTTAAGGAATGGTTGACATCTGTGAATAAAAGGTATGAGAAATTTTTTTTAACACAAATCACAAAACATCTGAAATTACTGTGGGCTTTTCCATAAAAAAAAACCTTACCACCTGGACCATCAAGAGCGCTGACTTCCGTGATTTTACGACTGGTTAAGTTTTGTTTTATCATAAGGTGTGTTTTCTGTATCTGAAAGTAATCCAAAATTATTTTTTTAGTCAAATTAACTATCAAAATTAAACACATCTCTTGAAACGCGCTTTTAAATAAAGATAAGTCACCAATAGAGCCATTAACTGGTATTATAGTTGACTGAAGAAAGCGAGCAAGGAAGTCTCAGTAAGTATACCTCTAACAACACTATAATCCAACACTGCTTATCTTAAAGAGGTGTAGACGCCTACTGTTCCTTGGAACAATTGTATGTATGCATGCTTGGGGAAACAGGAAGTTCTGGGGATTGTAGAATAGTGTATTACTTTAAGTTACGGCAGAATAGAAGACCAAATTCCCTTTTGGGTCTTATCTTCCTTCTCGTACTGAGTACCTGCTTGAGGAGAGGTAATACCCCCACCACTCTGTTACTTTCCCTATCATGGCGTGTGTCACTCTTTTGGGCGGTTGGTTTTCTGTATTCTGAAATATAAACAAAGCAGAGACTGGTCTACCACCTCTACCTGAAGTTTTAGGCTCACAAAGTGTTTGAATAAAGGCTACATTTAATAAGCTTTGTTCCTATATACAATAATAAAAGGAAGTGTTTGCCTGTGTGTGTTTGTTTTTGTGCGATGCCCAATCAAATATACAGCAGGCAGAAATCTGAAATTTTTAACATAGGTGGATGGAAGGGGGTCCGAATGGACCCCGAAGCCTAAATTTTTAATTTTTAATCAGTTTCTTAGTTAGCCTATTTTTTTAAAAATATTTGATGAATCACGGGCAACACCGTGTGGGATTGCTATTTTCTAATATATACTACTTAGAGTCTTAGAAAACTGCTTTGTTTTTCCAGTAAATTGAAACAGTTTTAAATCTGCGTTTAATGAAAACGTAATTATTTTATGCCTATTGCTTATTTCTATGTTGTTTATAAAAAAAATGTGACTAATTATATAATATAATGTTTTTCTAAATTTTAAAATCAATTGGTAAGTTATTCATGAACTTTCTACCTTGAGGCTGTAAATTAATCAAAAATGATAAATATTAGTCCCCCAAAGGGAATTAAACAATTAGCTTAGTAAGAGGACGTGATAAGTAATCGACTCAATTAACTAGAGCGGCGGTTCCCAAATCGTGGAATGTACACTTATTCCAGTTAGTACGCCGTGAGAAACCAAACAAAACAAGCAAATTCAAGTTGTAAAAATATGTCTCATCAAATACTATAAATATATTAGGACAAGTCAAACCAAAAGGAAAATAGATTTAAACAGTCGTTGGAGGGGTAAATATAAGTGTTTTTTATATATTTTTTATACCTGTGCCCTATTATCCGTATTGATTGAGTAGAAATTTTAAGTAATGATAAATAAAAAGTGTTAATTCATAGATAGTATTGTGTCATTATATTCCTGGGCGCCATTAAAATGTACCTACAAATTAAATACCCAGCACGATTTTGGTGGCACTCCAAAATAAGGAAATTGTTTGGGTGGTTGCCATTCAACAAGTTCGAGAACCAACGATTCTAGAGCTTATATAAATGCGTAAAAATAAAGGTATAGCCTCTATTCATATATTCATCATTTGATAAAAGTCCATAATATATTCAGGAGCTGCTATCAAAACGGTGTAGCCAAGCACCTAGGTATGATTAAATTGTTTAATGTGGGAGGATATTTTGTTGGAAATAGATTTTTATAGGGGGTTGATTCCCTCCACCCCTGAACTACCAAAAGAAGAATTTTTTTTACATTATACAAATCTCGGACTAATTTAAAAGTTTTTATTGTAGCTTTGGACTTGGGTTAAGTCTTCCCCCATTGTGTAAAAAAAATACAGATTTTATCATAGCTTTTATTAGAAAGCGTTACTGTTGAACACATTTTGGAGAGGCACGCTCTAGTTGCAGTTGAATAACGCGTTTATTTCTTACTAGCAGCCCAACCCGGCTTCGCACGGGCATAATAATATAATAAAAGAAAATACACAATGTTTTACAGTGAGTT
>CABEEJ010009630.1:0-17612 GCA_901482245.1 Timema douglasi
CGCGTGTTTCTTCATGGATGAATCATAAAAGGATACTCTACATATGTTACTTTAAAGAAAAATTACCTTCATCCATGACTTTTTATCTATTTAAGAGTGATCTAAGCCAATATCATTTCAAAATATATAAATAATATTGGCCTAAACTATTGGTGTTAGCTATCACATTACTATTACCATCTGTTTTCATTACAGTCATCCTAAGTTATAGACGACAGCTGTTGGCGTAGTGATATATTAGGGATTACTTCTAGTAACATTTCGAGCTATCATCCAAGTAAACTTAGGTCGTAAATGAATTATACCTTGCCGCTGGCAGTGGGTTCAGAGGCAACAAAGCCATGTGACTTAGCGTATTGTTCGTTGTATTCTGTGCCCCTATTTTGATTTTTTTTAATTGTTTCTAGTACATAGTTCCAGTGTTTAAAAATTGATTGGTCAAATGAGTAAGCACTGAAGTTTATGTTTAGATGAGGGAAATGCTGATTTGCATCCTATTTTTAAAGGACGGTGGGAAGAGGGTCATTTCCCAACACAAATTAATTGACACTTGTTTCAAGACAAAAAAAAAGTTTGGAGAATTTTTCGTAGTGAGCATTTCTCAGTTTAGCTTCATCCTTGATTTGATAAAAAAAAAATCTAAAGTGATTTCTACAATAGAGATCAGTATCCAATCACCACTGATGCAAAAATTAGCTATAACATTGAGGTAAGTTTAAATTACAAGTTTATTTCTCACTAATTATAACTTTATTAATTTATTACAAATTTACTACATTTTTTTATACATTTGTTTTAACCATACTATGAATTTGGTACATGCGACACACCACCATCTCAAAAGTTCATGCCAATTATCAGCGCTGGTGGCTTCGCCAACCTCGATGGAATTTATGTGGGAGGTTCATTTATGAAATACTTCAACAGTCCTCAAGGTAAAACTGTATGGCAAACTAATTATGTCAGACAAACAAACTCTTTGCAGTAAATGCTAACAGATAATTACAGTAAATTAAATTACTAAAAATATCTAATGTAATTAATATTGTAATCCATTTTAAAGATAATAATATTAATATTTTACTAACGTAATATTGTTCTATAATGTTCATTAATGTTCACATAATTATTTTTAACACTTTACACTTTTTACACGATAAAAATGTAGACTATTATAAATACATTTTCTTTGTCTTTCTTTACCTGATCTTCCTAATTGATCTGCTACTTTCATGTATTATGCTTAACAACTTGCTTCTTGTAAAGAGGGCTCTCTAAATTATGAATTGATGGATGCTTTTCAACTGTTTCCACCAACTTGTCATCTTCCAACACAGTAAACAACACTTTTGAATCACCCATATTGAATAAAAACATTTAAAAACCAGAGTAAAGCGTTCCGAAAACAAGGGTGGCTGCGGATGGACTGCTTCGAGAGCAGTAGGGCCATTGTGGCCATAACCGTTGACATCAAACGCAAGTGGCCGTCGCTTGTAAGGACATCGTGTCGCAGTCTCAAAGGAAACTTCATTGATCTTGAGTAGCCTATGGTGAAAGTACATTTCAGGAGCCTGGATCTGATCAATGGTACTACCTACTATCCACGTCAATTTATTTGTTTGTATTATTACAAGTTGGATTGTGAGCTCAAAATCATTTTACTTACACATCTAAGAGATACTGTATAAAAGTATGAACAATTGTACTTATGACATTCGTGTGAAAATGTATATTGTTGATTCTAGATAAATAAACATATATCTTGTTGTATTTTATTCCAGAAAAACTTTTATCGCCAACTCTTATTTTCCTGTTTCTACATGTCTACCACCAAACTGACGCCAGACGTCACATCAGGGTTTCAAAATCACCTCGAGTGTCACGTCATTCTGATTACGTCATTAGGGCTACGACATTCTGGATACGTCACTAGTGATCTCCTTTAATCCTGTTTCAGTATGTCCTATGTAGGGTATAATGTCCACCATATTGGCAATGACGTCATATCAGAAATGTGCAATCACAAGGAAGATTGCAACATTCTATGGTGGAACCTAGGGTCATTGACCTCTATTGAAAGTAGCTCAAAGAGGGTGACATCATCAGGGAAAACTAACACTCGCATAAACACTCTAAGGATGGACGAATTTGACGTCACTGGTCGATTCAAAATTGTATTTTCACGGTGAAAACTCTCAACCAAGCTTGTATCACTATGTAATTACACCCATGAAAATCCCACTACGACATAATAGAAGTGAAGAAGGGGGCAACAGAAGTATTACAAGGTAAAACATGTTTCATCACGTCAAAAGGGGAGGATCATAAACGTCACCAGGGCTTAATTTGTATCATCACTTCAAAAAGTCAAGAGGGGAGGAGCAGAAACGTCACCAGGATTTAACATGTTTCATCATTTCGAAAACCAGTTCATTAACCTCATGACGTCAGGGGAAAACCCCATTGCAATATAGACGGGTGGTATGGTTAGGAGTGGTAAAAGAGAGTAAGGAGAAGAATTTCAATTTATAGTGAGCCCAAGGGTCAGGCCATCTACTCTTGCTGTTACCTACTTCTATTTCTTGGTTTCCCTGATGATCTTTTTCCTACATATTTCATCTCCATCAATATTTTTGTTACTCTTTCCTTTTCCATCCTTAATAGATGCCTTGTTTACTTCATGGCCTCCACTTTCCCAGTCTCTCTCACGTTCAATGTCCATGTTTCTGCTGAATGTGTGACAATAGGTATAAATTACTTCCTGTACAACACTTCCTTACACTTCAAGGGGATTTATATTTCCCATAGTATTTCTCTTACACTTATACTAACATATTTATTATAAATTTTTAAGCCCCCCTTCCCCTTGAAATAATATTATCTGGTCTACAAATTTCTCTCGAACAAGTAAAATATTTGAATGGGAGTTGTATACTTATATTAGATATTTGTGAAAATGAAATTGCATTTATATGTATCCCACAGAATAAATTCTTTAAGCCCAGGCTACCACATGCACGTGGACGATGTGTTCTGCTTTATTTGGTGAATGTGCAATCTCAACAGAAAAATAAGATTGTGCGTGTACTACGTCAAGTGCAAAGTGAAGAGCAAAGTGGTATTGAGAAAAATACATTGGGTCTGTCATTCCATCATCTGTCATGCTCTCGTATCTTTGAGAGAAATACATCCACCCTGGAATTAATTTAATGTTGGAAATATTAGCAAATTAGAATCTCTTCTAGTAAGTGTTGCCACCGCCGAGCGCTCTTTCTCAGCCCTGCGTACGACAATGACTGAAGAAGGGCTGTCGGGTCTTGCCTTATTACATCTACACCGTGATGTTTCAGTAGAGGTAAACAAGGTTTAAAACTGTTTTGGCCATAGTGGTAATCGCAGATTTGAATTGGTTGTTTAAATCTAACATTTTGTAGTAGTTAAATTAAAAATTTTAATGTAAAAACAAATTATTATTTTTTGATTAAATACAAAACATTTTCATAAATATAAAAAATAACGCTTATGTATGGTAAATATTTATTAAGTTTCAGTGACATTTTTTGTGTGTTTTATATTAAAATTAAAACTTTGGTAATAAAAATTGTACTTTTTCGAAAAAATACTTTTTATTGTTATAATTAATTAAAATGATTTTCATAAACTAATAATGTTGTTATTAATATTATTAATAGTTGTATTATTTTATTTTTGATTAAAGCTATTAGATATAGGCCTATACTTTAATAAGCCTTATGAAAATGAATCCCCCACGACAACAGGCCCTAGATACACCCTTGGTCCAAGTTTGTTCTCACAGCAACTCTGTTGACCATCTAAAAATAGTTTTTCTCTTACATAGGCAGTAAATGGGCTGGGTAAAGGGGTGGGTGACAAGCCCTGAAATACTATAAATGTAGTTGGTACTAAACTTTGAATGTGTTTAAATATATACAATTATTTATTCGTTAAATATATGTTATTTTTACGTTAAAAATATTTTACTGTCAGTTTTAATTATTAAGATCTAAAGCAAATATCATTTTAAAAGTCACACTTCACTATTTTTAATTATGAAGATCTAATCCAAAAATCATATTTTAAACGTTACACTTTACTATTTTTGATTATGAAAGAAAATATAACAAAATAAATACGGAAACAATTTGATTTTAAACGACCGAAGAGAAATTATGACTAATAAACTTTCTTCTTGAGAGGTATTTTGTTTGTAGATTGTTTCCATTCTTAAATTGGAAAATCCCAACCACATTATTTCTCAAAACAGAGCTGATTACCCTACATAATTTGTTGATCTTTGAGTCTTGACACTGTCCAGTCCACCCTAGTCAAACTATTAATATGTTTCTACCCACTTATATCCAACAGTAGCCTTTTTAAATATGGATTACAATCAATACAATGGAAACGACTGTTGAGCTTGCATGGTGAGAGTAGATGTACCATGACATATCAAAATAATAACTTAAGTTATGACGAACTATGTCTAAGACATAGGTATGTATCATGCCATGTCACATCGTTATATAAGCGAGTCGACTAGAAATATTAGATTCAGAGACCTAGTACAAAGAATAATGTATCAATAATGGACTTGACTGTCTTAACTAGAAATTACAATATTAATATAATATTTGTTTTATACAAACTCGACTAGTATGACCAAGTTACGAACATTATAATAATGCAACATGGTATTTCATTAAAGGTGAAATTGATGAGAACGTGTATACCAGAAACATTATTATTAATTGGCCTCATATTTCATTAAGGTAAATTTGACTAGAATGTTTATCTCAGAAACATTATAATAATTATATAACATGATATTTTATAAAAGGTAAAATTGACAATAATGCTTATACCAGAAACATTATTATTATTGTATAGTCTCATATTACATTAAGGGTTAAACCGACCAAAATGTTTATGCCAGAAACATAATTAATATTCAACATAATATTCCACTAACCCAAATTTTTAAACCAAACCCTCGGTATCAAACGTAATTTACCATTAATACGAGAACTGTCCAACAGGGCAGATGGTAAGTGTTACTCCATTTGTATGAACTTGTTACACATAACTCGTTACATGAGATGTAAAACACTCATACAGTTCAATTTTCTTAGGAATCACCTTATCTGACAGATGTAAAAACTACCATAACTATAATTTTGTGTGTTCATACGTTAAGTCACGTGATAAGTAAATTTAACTTGTATTATGTATTATCAATACTAATGAAATAACACATAATAAATTAAGATATTCCAATGTTGACAAAAATAATAATTATTTTTTCTAAAATGTTTTCCTTTGAAAATTAGATTGTACTTAACATTAACCTTCTGTATTGTGTAAATGAAGGGGAAAAGACTGATGGAAATAATCAAGAAGGTTAGTATTAACGCGAGGCTGATTTCAAACCTGTGCCTAGGACAGCGAGTGAAGATGAGGCTGAATGATGGAGAGACCAACAGCATTGAGGTAGGAAGAGAAATGAGACAGGAATGCTGTTTGTCACCTATTCTGTTCAAATTGTATGGATATTTGCTGGTCAGGTAAGTTCTAGAGGAACGTGGAAATTTCCAGATAAGAGGACGCGTCATCAACACAATAAGATATGCTAATGATCTAGCATTGCTGGCCAGAAATAAAGAAGAGATTTGAAAATGATGGGCAGGTTGTTGGAGAATGAAGATATGGCATGGATATTAATATTGAGAATTCAAAAGTGATGGTAATTTTAAAAAAAAACAAGAATCACTGAAAATTAAAATTGGAAACCAGGAGTTGGAAACAAAGCAGTTCATGTACCTGGGAAGTCTTCTAACAAAGAATATCTGCTGCACCAAGAAAATCAGGTCTAGGACTGCCATAGCCAAGGAATCTTTCAACAAGAATAGGTTACTACTTACCAGAGAATTGTGCTTGGAACTGAGGAAGAAATTGTTGTAATTAAACATTTGGAGCATCACGTTCTATGGAGCAAAAACTTGGACTCTGAGGTTGATAGAAAAGAAATACTTGAAGAGCTTTGAAATGTGATGATGGAGTATACTTAATAAGATCGGGTGGACAAACAGTGGAACAGATGTAGAAGTCCAAGGAATAGTGTATGAGAAGATAACTATTTTGGATGTGATTCTTCGGTAAAAAATCAAAAGGGATCAGATATATCCTTAGGAAAAACTGTTTTCTACACGACATCATAAAGGAAAGGTTGAGGGAAAGGGGAGCTTAAGAAGTAATATTCAAATATTAGATGACTTGAAGAAAAGAAGAAAATTCTGGGAGCTGAAGTAGGAGGCATAGGACGGAGTGCATATGCGATCTAAGCTAACTGATAAAAGGAATGGACCTTTCTTAAGATACAAAACCTAATAATGATAATAAAATTCTGCCCCTTGCATTTCTTGTTTACTTTCTTAAACACATACAATGAGGTTATATAACAGCACAAAAAAATTCTACACTTGGAATAACATAACAAAGAACAAGTAAATTGTTAGTACCTGTATGCCTTTCTTCAATTTTTGTTTTAATTTGGCAAGTCAATTTATCAAAGTTCATAGTAGAACTTCTAGAAATCGTGCAATTGTCCATTTCCTTTTGTATATGTGTAGAATCATTCAAATAAGAGAAATTTCTACCCTCACTCCAAACCATATTCTTTAATGCTGGGAAATTTCATAGCGTTCCATTGGCTTTTAAACTTCAACTTGCCCTGATGAATGGCAATAAATTTAAAATGACTTCCTATCAGGTCACATTCTGAGGCATTTACAATCCTCCCTGTACAAGTAAAGTTGTGATTAACGAAGGAGTGTAACTTACACTCTCTTCACAAATAAAATTGACCTCAGTATCTTCTGGTACAACATATAACCATCATGCTGATATTTTTTTGAAAACTTGACTTTGTAAGACGCTTATTTTTCTTTTACAGGCTCTACTTTTAGACATAAATAAATTGAAAATACAATTTCCTACATCACTATTCAACAACATAAAGGCATCGGACAAATAACCAAATTCTGACCGTTACGTTCTAAAATATAACTTTGATCCAGTTATCTAAAATACTTTCTGGGTTTTTGATTAAAAATACCTCATCTAGATCAAATTATACATAAGTTCCCGTGTTATTCCAAGCTATTGGAATATTATGGATTTTATATTGTTGAAAAATTCCTTCCCTGGTTAACAATGGTACATTAACAATTAATTGCAAACTATCCCCCACAATAACGTCATTCACCGAACTCATTCTGAAAAAATCATGTATACATATTGTTTTCATGGGGTGTATCATTAAGACTGGCAGTTGAATGTTCTCACTTATCAGTGTAAGCTATTTTAAAAACAACTCCAGTTCATTAAGCATGATGCTTAACCAATTCCTTGAATTAGTCTCCAAAGCTTAACGGAAATTAATCAGTTCCAAACGAACATTAGTCAACCATTTCTCGACTCTTAACAGTAAACCATTCAAATATACATGAGATATACATTTCCCTCAAAAAAGAATCTATACTTGCATTATACTGTACATATTGCTTTTTATAATGTTCAATATAGCTTTGAGCTAATCGGGAAATAAATCTGGTATTGTTTAATAATATTTCCTATAAGCCCTTCATAAGTAAGTATTGGTTCTTATGATCTATTAATAATCCCTCTTGCTGCTGATTAACTGAGTTAATATTTACTGTAACAAGGACACACCTTCGGAGTCTAAAGTTCCAAACACACTTTTGAAGACCTTACCCACTAATTTAAAAAAATACCTTTCCATTCGACTCATCTTGATCGGCACAAAGTTAGTTAGGCTACTCAATTCCATGCTAAATTTATAGAAAACCTCCCTTAAATGTTGTAGATAATTTAGGAAATTAATCGACCCAGTATAGTTTTCATTATTTCTTCAAAATAACACGGTTCCTGATTGTTGAAATACATTGATCACCCCTTCTAACTGCCTATGTTCATCTAACAAAGGCCTTAGGCTAAAATATAAAACGATCTGCTAGTTATTTTCTGATAGCACTATTTTCCTTATGTATTATAAAGCTATCCCTGAATCTGAGGTTTGAATAATAACTGAATCTTATTGGGATCGGACCAACGCTCCTTTAATCATAAGTACGAGAATTTCTCTCCCAAAAAAAACATAATTAATTAGTTAGAGCAACAATAACAAGATAATTAAACACAAATACAAGGTAACAAACACAAGTAACCATTATTTAACATCAACAATGAACAACGAAAATATTACGTTCAATTTCTTTATTTGTTCCTGTCTATTTACCTTCAGAGGTTAACACATTCATAAGCACTTATCAACCCGTGGCTTATCTAATTAAATTAGCACCTATTCTCTCTCTCTCAATCAGAGAGAGTGATAATTTACACTCACTGCACTATCTATTGAAAGGAAATCGTTTAGGAAAAATTATATATTGTTATAATTCTTCAATTCTTACAACAAAACAAAACACAGAAATTATTCACAAAAACAAAGACTCTCTTGATTTGTTTAGTTAACAAAATTACCACCGGAATGAAAAAAGTACAGCCTGGGTATTTAGGCACGAATTGCAATATTCTGACACACTCCCTTAATGAGCATACAAACAAACAAAATTAATTCAGCACTTCAAGAAGACTAGTTTACCAAATCAGCACATAGTCGTTGAAAAACTTCACGGGGTAATGGCTTCGTAAGAAGGTCGGCAAGCTGATCCTTTGATGCGGTGTATCGCAGCTCAATGTCTCCATGTTAAAATCGCTCCCGAATGTAGTGGTAGCGAATATCTATGTGCTTGGTACGCTTGTGGTATTCCGGATTAATCACAAGTTTTATGGCACTTTGATTGTCAACAAAGATCACCGTTGGTGCAGCGGCTTCTTCAAAGATGTCCATGAAAATATTTCTAAGCCACATAGCTTCTTTAGATGCTGCTGAGACTGCCATATATTCAGTTCCGATGGTCGAGAGGGCTACTGTTTGCTGTCTGGTACTGCTCCAACTAGTAGGACCATCCGAGATCTTGAATATGTAGCCCGTTGTCGATTGTCTTGTATCAAAGTCTACGGCATAATCAGAGTCTGAATATCCCACAATAGTAATTGGGTCTTCGAACTTTCGATACATGACTCCATAGTTGGCCGTGGCTTTGAGATATTTAATAATTTTCTTGACACTGTTCCAGTGGTTTTTGTCAAAGTTGTAGCAATATTAGCTGACTTTCCCCACTGCAAACGCTATATCAGGTCGACTGACTGTGCAAATAAATATTAATGCACCAACTGCTTCCCTGTATGGTACATGCTTCATTAATTGGTATTCTGCTGCGGCTTGTAGGCAAATACTGGAATCTGCAGGCACGCTAAAGGATTAGCGTCCTGAAGATTTAATCTTTTGGAAATCTGGTGTATGTAGGTTGATTGTCCAATGAAGAGTGTACCGTCTTCTCTGTTGTAGTGTATCTGCATCCCCACAAAGAATTATATTGATGATGTTGTGATCTCAAAACCCTTCTGCAACTCATTGATTACAACGTTACAAGATGTTTTATTCGGCCCCATCACAAGACCATCGTCGACAAAAAGGATTAGAAAGACACTATTCCCCTTAACATCGGCTTTGTAGATACACTTGTCCCCTTGTCCCGATTAAATTGCCTGAAGCCAAAATCCTTTATGAATTGGTTGAACTTTCGGTTCCAGCATTGTGACGATTGCTTCAAACCATAAAGACTCTTATTGAGTTTACAAACAACATTTGAATCCACCTGTATCCCTTCTGGAGGACTCATGAATATCTCCTCTTTAAGATCTCCACTAAGGAATGCGGTTTTGACATAAAATTGGGTTAGTTCATAGTCAAATCTAACTGCAATAAATAGGAGCACTCTAATCGAGTCATAGCGAGTCATAGGGGAAAATGTTTCATTGTAGTCTATTCCCAACTTTTGTGTGTAACCTTTTGCACACAAACGTGCTGTATATCTCGTAATCTCACACAAAGAGTTTCTTTTAATTTTAAAGACCCATCTTGAGCCGATGGGTTTCTTCCCTTCAGGTATTGATACCATTTTCCATGTGTCATTTTTCTCTAAGGCGTCAACTTCCTCTTTCATAACAGTTTTCCACTTGAATTTGTCCGGGCATGTAACAGCTTCAGAATAGGTACTAGGAGTATCTTCCTCAACGCAGAGAAGATTCTCAGTGAATCTTGCTGGTGGCTTTAAAACACTACGAGGTCTGAGGTTATGAGTAGGCCTAGACATCTTGTATGATTAATCCTCTTGAATAATTTCTGCTGGTGGCTCCCCTGGCTCTGGCTCTGGGGATGTCTTCTTTGACTCATAGTCTTCTTGGCTCTCGACTTCAGCTTCTTAATCACAGTCAATTTTAGTGGGCACGTAGGGGATAGGTTTTTCAAAGCCTTGTTGTGCTTCATTGAAGAGAACATTTCTTGATATTCTAATTTTCTTAGTGTCATGATCGTACAGCTTGTAGTTGGTATAATTTCCATCATATCCACAAGAATCATCCTTTTGTATTTCTTATCCAACTTCTTTCTTCAATTTTGCACCAGCATATAGGCTTCACATCCAAACGTCCTTACATGTGACAACTGAGGCTTTTTGCCAGTCCACAGTTCAAGTGGTGTGGTTGATTCAGTCTCTACACCTTGTGGCTGACCACCCAACCTCGTCTCTGCAAACTCCTCGCTTAACTCATGGAATTGGTCTACATCCCTAAAGTCACTTACTTTTAAAGACATTGTTGTTGATGTGTCATTATCAACATCTTCCCTTAGAACTTGACCTTCCGTTGTTGAAACCTCACCTACAACCTTCATATTAGTGTTTGAAATTAAAGCTCTGGCCTTGCTTCTAGTAAAGTAGCTTCCTCCGCTCATGCCCTAATCACAACACAGTTCCTTAACACAAATTAGCCCCACGTTGGGCGCCACTGTAATAGAAATAGTAAAAGCAGAACACAATCAATTTGAATAATGAAAAATAACTAATTGAGCACGTTGGGCGCCACTTCCAATGTCTAGGAGAAAAGAATAAATATAACAAAAAAAACTCCAGCTCAACTAACCGGCAGTGGCAACGACGCCCCTTTACACTCGGGACCACTGGGTGGGATCAAGAACATTACCGGATGGTACAATGTAACTAATCTTAAATTATAATAAAATAAAATAAAATAAAACATTACTGATAATTGTGTGTTGTTATTATTATTATTGTTGTTTCTTTCTGAGTTCAGATTCCAATCCTACCTAATAAGGCATGCCTCCTAAACTATAATACTAATAAAAGTATTGTGAAGCAATACTTGGAAAAATAATAATAAAAAAATAAGTTTCACATTGAATTATAATGACTAAGGCAAATAAAGGGTATTTTAAATTCCTAGTAACACGATGAATATAATGATGAGCTTGATCTCGCACAAATATGTAGACTGATGATTTCAGGTACTAGTAGTAATTCGGTATTCTTCTTATCTGTAGTTTGTTCTTTATCATGTCTACATGAAACTCCCAATAATCCTTTCCTGATAATCAGCTCCTATTTTTCATGCTTTTGCATGGCCGAAATTGATGATTCACTATATAATATTTACTTTTGAAAAACCGGCCCAAATTGAATCTTCCTTTGTATTTTTTTCAGTCCTTCTTCCACATTAAAAAATCCTCCAAACATGTTATTTTGTTTTTATTTAAAAAAAATATCTCTGGCCTTGGAGAAAGAAATGATTTTAACTTCTCGCATAAAATTTCAGATACAAAATAAATCAAGAATGAAATAGTTCCGAAATTCACCACTCTTTAAAGCAGATAGCGTTAAAATCACCCACAAAAATATTAATAAACATGGCGGGTTGGCATTTCATGAATTAAAATAAAGAAAGAAAATTTATTGCAATGAAATAAAGGTAAGTAGGATATATATATATAAATTGATATTTCAATTGTAAACAAATATATAATTAATATTAGAAGCTTTAGGAGTTGTGATTGAAATTTCAAACAAATAAATAGTAAAATTGTCAACGTTATTATATAGTTGAAAGTTTGAGTCAACTGACTATTAAATTTATATTTTAAGTAAATATTTAAGCAAAAATAACATCATAATATAACATATGTATTTTTGGGTCCTATTTGAACCAACTGTTTCGTTTTTCTTCACTCTATTCCTATTAAATAAAATGTCAAATGTTATCTATTTATTTGTGGTTCTATATCAATTTGAACATCTAGCATTACAACAACTCTTATTTCATCTTTTAACGAATTTTACTTGATCCATTGTATCAAAATTAACATATTTAAACAAAATTTAAGTGGAGTCACCTTTCCCTATACAACCAATGGTAAATTATGGTTAATTTAGGTACATTTTTCACAGAAACTATAATAGGTAATGAGCTGAATTTCACGATTCATCTATAGGTATATTCTAACATTTAAACGAGGGGATTTATAAATATCTCAAAAAATATATAATTTTTATTAATTTTTAATTTTTTTTCTTATTTTACAACACATTTCAACATATTTACATAGATGTAAATTAGGTTTATTGTTATATTTAAAAAAAAGTTTCCATCAAAATATGCATAATAATTAAATTTTCAAATTAACAAAAAAAGTTATATCTTGCATAGTTTTTGAAAGCAAATGTACTTACATTAAAAAAAAAGTTTCGAAAAAACACGCTTTAAAATAATTCCAATATTGTACTTACAAAATCAGAATTTAGTGCATCTCATCACCATAAGATGGATTGGCTGGATCCTTTTTTTCTTGAAAGGTATCTTCCAACCTTTTTTTGCTAAACTGTTCCTCTGCCTGCAATTTTTTTTTATCTATTCAATAACTTGTTCAGCCTCCCAAATTCGATGATGGTCTTTCATCTTCATTACTTGAACACAATTGTCCCCCGGATTCAGCGCATGTCTTTTCAAACACTAGGCACTTGGTTACATCGCATATATTGAAGGTTGATATTGCTTCACACGCACCCAATTCTAATTTATTTAATGACACAAAAACATTATTGGGAAGTCGGGGTCAAATAATGTTGCTCAGTGACTCATTTGAATTTTGTGTGTCACTGTGTGAACATTTTTTAACGGGTCTGGGTGTGTCAAATCTCTAAATATGGATTTTAATTCTTGCATTACTGCTTCTGGTAAGTTTGTATGTTTTGTATGGTTATCGGTTTCTTTTTCTAATAGTTCCGTTTTATATTTACACCATATGTCCATTTCTTTAGGACACAGTGCGTGACAAGGATTATCATTGCTGGAACAAAGATGGAAATATTCAACCCAAACTGTCCTTTTCATCTTTTCAAGGCTAAGTGTATTTCTTATAATAGCAAGTCCATATTACAATTACATTTCATTTATCACAGCATCTGTAAGTCTACCATGAGCTCCTAATGTTTTGCCATAAGTCAATTTTGTTTTAGAGCTCTTCAACTTTCAATTTCATAAACGTGATCCCATCCCTTTATGTACGTAGCCCACACATTCTAATTTATCTATTTCAAAATCTGGCACATATGGTTTCATGTCTGCAACATTTTTGTGTGATTTAGTGTCACCATCAGGGAGAAAATATGTATGTCTTACACCATGCATCGGCAAAGAGCGATCAAACATCTGTAAGAGACCAACAACCTCCAAACCACCACTAACTCAAGAATAGTTTTCTAAACATATATCCATATGTATATTTTCTAATCTTAGTTTGCATCTGCAGTATTTTGATAAGATGGAAACATCAATAATTTACCCAGTAGCAACGTTGATAGCAGTGACAATTCCATTCAGCTATGTGTGTCCACGTTTTTGTCACGTACCATTAATAGCACATACGATGTCACGGCTTCTATAATTTTGTTGAACAGCCTCTATTGCAGCTTCTTTAATAGTCTTTTCACAAACATATTTTGCAGTAGAACTTAAAATTTATTATATTGTACAAACTTATGAATTTTAGGTAGGTTCATGATGCCGTAAAATAGAATCTCAAATTGCTCCCCTTTGCTAATTGCATCTAGGGCATACACCAATCTTATGTTTACAGTGTGTACAATCTTAGGATCATACACAAAACTTTGACAATTGCTAACATACTTAAGCTTTTTATATTACACTGTGTGCTGAGTTTCCTCATCCCTTTTCTTTGCCCATTCCCCCTTCCCCTATCGCCGTGGGTGGTTGACTGCATACGGCCTCATCGCGCATGGCACTTCGGGTTGCGTGGCTCATCTACTCACTCTGGTTTCGGACTCACGTCCATGTGCGTCGGCTATTCACGAGCCGTTGGCTCTCGGGTGGACGGACCTTTTACCGTTGGAGGAACTTTTCTCGGCCCCGGGACAAACTTAATTGTATATTAGCGTGGGCGAGGAGAAGAGGTTTTCAAATCGAGTTTGATTGTGTACCTGGACCAGCCGTGATTCATGTTAAGTTCTCTGAATAAATGTGCAAAACACAATCTCTCGAGTGTTTTTCTCCGCACAACCCCGGAGGCTTACTTTACCTGAGTCTGGGCCACAGTGTCCCTTTAAACCCCGCCAGTAGCAATGAGCGCATGTGCACAAGCAATAAGAGGGATCCGCGAGTGGTGTGGGCACAACTGTGACTGTTTGTAACAAATGATAATTCACTTCAATTTGACTAAAAAATATTCATAGTAGCACCACAACTTTTACACGCACAAAAATTTTATATTTGTTTACTAAAAGACACCATGTCAACAATGTACGAGTATATTTAAATGACTATTTGTTTTTGTTTATAAATGTTTCATAATAAACAGGCTGACGACCAACCTTAGTTTTGGAAGCACTCAGAGTTTTAGGACTAGGCTTACTTACAGTAGGATTAGGCATAACCATTGCTGAATTACAAGACTTACAAGTTTCAGGTGTGTAGCTATTGTCTTACAATCTTAATTATAGTTTTAGGTTGAGGTTTACCAATATTGGTTCGTTTATTAAATACTCTACCTAATTTAGGCCTGATGAAGTATTTCACTAAGCAATGTCTCAAAATATAATCTAACAATCACTTCACATTTTCACAAACCCAAAAAACAATCTTCACTTGCACAAATAAAAGATTCATAACCACTCAAATAACGTTTATAAACTAGACACTAAATAAAACAACACCACAAGAACACAATGATATACTGAAAATACAATTAATACCCTGCTGCCAACAGTAGACCATAAAATATCTGTAAACATTCCCTTCATTGCATAAGATGTACCTAGTAGTATTTCTTGAGTTTATGGAAATCGGTGCCACATGATATTTATTATTTATTTCAACACACAAAGAATTCTAAAATAATATAATGTTACATATCAATGTAGGCCTAAAGAGGAAACTTTGAAGAGTAATAAACATATAAAAAGATATTTTTTATTTTTTTATGGGTGACTCCCCTTAAGCATGTTTGGATCATGATTAACTACGTGTTTTGGCAATCACCTTCATTCAAGTGTTTCAAAATTCTGCCACTACCTGCACCACATACATCAAAGAACGGTGTTTATTTTATTAGATAACCTAATTTTATGGCCTGATAGTATAGGCAACATTATGGTCATTACTGTATGCAGAATGATAAAGTATCTACTCTGACACATAGAAAATATTTACTCGGCTCTTGAATATAAGAATATATTGTATTTTTCGGCAAATAAAGGAAACACGTATGAGCGTATGTGTTTGTATTACTACTACGGAACTTACTGGCATTTTTCACAATTATAAGTTATTACGTGTTTGGATTATTCTTGTCCTTCGTTTTGAAGTGTTTGAAAATTTCACGGAGTCTATAATTTTTGGACTGAAACTAAATTTGGCACACAAAGAGAGCTAGGCAGTAAATCAAATTCAATTCAATTACTGTAATGTTTGAAATAGATAGGCACGGGATTCTTGGTTGGAACTATACGTTCTGTCTTTATTTAACAGAACTGTACAGCATTTTACTATTTACAAGTATTTGGGTTCAACAACCAAACGCGACACATTAACTTCCACTTTCAAACACTCTAACTCTCTAGTTAAGTACACAACTGATATCATCCTCGCACTGACGTAGTGAAATCACAACATTCTTCCTTTCTTAGGAAAAAACACACTTAAACATAAAAAATCTTAACAGGTTTTGGTATTCTGCCTGACCTTCTCACCACTAGGCCCCCCCGGATATATACCCCTTTGTCTAGATGGTATCCTATCTGACCTTCTCGGCACTGGCTCCCCTGGCTCGATATCTTTTTGTTGGTTCTCTGTTGACCTAGATTTTCTTTCACTCCCTTGCTCCCCTTCCTCAATTTCCTTATGCCCTTCTTTTTCCTAATTTTCTCTAAACTTCTCGCTTTCCCCAAGGAGCTCTGACCCTATAATTATTGGATGGCTCTCCACGCATGTCATACCATCACTCTAGTTTGCCCTTAAACTATCTTCATGGCAATACCTAGTACTGTCCTTAAGCTTAACTATATATGTCACTGGACTGACTATCTTAATCACCCAGCCTGGAAGCCAATTTTCTGCCTCACTTATGACCGTTTCTACCCTCAACTTTTGACCTAATGTAAAATTTATAATCTCACCTTCTTTCTCACTTTTTGCTTACTAACTTCCATCCCCCTATTCAAGCTTGGGCTTAGCAATGATAACACCATTATTGGTTTTCTCCCCAAAAACAACTCTGCTGGGCTTTTCTTTGTGACTGAATAGGGTGTGTTATGGTATGAGAATAACAGATTATCCACCTTGTGTCTAAACAATCTACTAAGCCCTTCTTTACCCTCCTGTAATGTCAACTTGAGCAATGATTTCTTAAGAATGTTTACTGCGTTCTTTGATTCCCCCTTTGATGTTGGGTGGTAGGGAGTACTTTTCATATGTCTAACTTCATTTTGTCTAAAAAAAACTCATATTCCTGTGAGACGAGCTGCCGTCCGTTAACCCTTACCATTAGCTCCGGTAATTCGAACATTACAAAATACGATCTAAGCTTCCCAATAATAGTTTGTAGGTAATTGAGTTCATAATAAACACCTCTACTCATTTTGTGGACATCACATAAGATTAAAAAATTCTTTCCCTTTATTTCAGCAAAATCCACATGGACTCTTTCCAAAATCCTCATAGCTCATGGCCAATGTTTTCGTGGAATGGGTTCCGCAATGTTAAACACGCTTTGGCAAACTTCACATTTTTGTACGTATTTCTTCAAAGCTACTATCAAGATCTGGCCTTCACAAGTAACTCCTCGTTAACATCTTTGATACCCGCCTCGGTGGCGTAGTTGGCTAACGCGCTAGTCGTGTTGAGCTGCTCGACTGCTGAGGACGGGGAGATCGAGGTTCGAAACTTGGTCGAGTGAACTGGGGGTGGGTTTTCCTAAATGGTTTTCCACTCTCCCTTCACGCAAATGCGGGTTCACTTCCTCTAATTCAACCTTCCCAATTCCTGATCCATTAGCGTAATTAGTACTTAAAGCGTATAACCCG
>CABEEJ010009631.1:0-17609 GCA_901482245.1 Timema douglasi
TTGAAACGCAATTTTCTCTTTAATACAGTCGCTTCAGTAAACTCTGTGTCATTGTCGGTTGTATCAATGTCCACGTCCTCTTCTTCATCGAGGTTTCTTGCCAAGTCCTGCGTTTGTTGTCTTTTTAGCTGTCCGCGTGCATGGTCAGTTAGTTTTTTCCATTTTTTGTTGTTGTTGTTGTTGGTCCTTAAATGGGCCGACAACACTTTGAGTATTTTTTCACCAATTTGTAGTTGTTGTTTTTTTGTCACTTTTTATCAAGTAGTTGATTGTCAAATTTAAGTCAAGATTGTTGAATATTCACCTTTCAAACGTTTAATTTGAGCAGAATTAGCCCATAAACGCCAATCTCCTCGCTCTCCTTTGAACACAGCTCACGGATGGAACGCTGCCCCTGTTGACTGTAGAACAGCCCTCTGAGCGCACTTCACTATACGTCCGTTTGCCTCGATCTCCAAGTGAGGAATGAATTCGTCCTTCGTCCCTTACGACCATTTCGCAAAGCTATGTTATAAATGAATGAGGTTGTACGTACTATGGAACTACTAGCTATACCATGATTTTCTTTCTAATGAATATTTAGACTACCATTTAAAAAATTCAAAATTATTTTCGGTCAGAATTGATAATATTTAACTTTATTATTAATAATATTTTATAGTTATTGAAACAATCTATCAAATGTGTCAACAGCATATTACCTGAAGTAAGAAAACTTTAAAAGAGATATAGTAGCCCTAATATTCAGATATATCTATTCATAAGAAAATTGGGTTATAACCACCAAAGAGCGATCTGCTCGTAAACGTGACCTACATTGTGTCAAACATATAAATAACATAGTTCGACGTTGTAGAAACCTGGTCGCGGCGTTTATGTTGCGCAGACCATGCCGCAAGTATAGCTGTGGTCTTACCGGCTCAGTTCTCATTTGAGTGTGAACTTTATAGGTTTCTCCCCAAATGGGTTGTTAAATTCCCTTCTAACCCTGGATGCTCAGAGATGTTCTAACTATAACTACATCCTACTACACGCTCGGGCATATAGATAGATTAAATATTTTATAGTTATGTCTATGACAGGATAATATTAGATGTAAAGGGTAAAGAAAGGAGAAATTTGATTAAGTCATTGCTTACGTTACCTGGAACGTAGCATTATTATTTTAATATTAAAACAGTCACACATACATATATTTTTATATAAGTAGATTAAGGAAGTTAGTTGGATATATGCGTGGATTTTAAAGGTTAATTAATCTAATTTCCAAAATGCAACTTGATTTTTAGCAATTTAGTTTGTCTTCCACATAGCTTTGTGTATGCAATGCGCTATCTTGTGTAATGAGTGACGTCACACTTTCAGCAATTTTGATTTTTTTTTCTATCTGGCACTAACTTCTATTCTCGTTACATTGAAAATACTAACCTAACAAAGCCTAGTATTCATTTAGAAACTCATGAAAGCTTATTTTATATAGCGTTGAACTGGATTTTAATAAATAACATTTAGATTAATTATTTTCTTAGCACGGCTCTTAATAACCGTTCGGAATATACGCTAAAGTACTAATTACGGTAGTTTTTTTAGGGATTAGGAAGGCTATACTTGGATAAGGTTTAGCTGCTTCTGTTTGAAGTAAGAGTGGAAGACTATTTTGGAAAACCACCCTTAATAAACCCGACTGAGATTCAAACCTCGTTCTTACAGTTATCGGCACTGTAGTCTCCTGCTACAGTAACGCGATAGAACATGTGGCCACCAAAGCGGGTCTTTTAAATTAAAGATTATATTTTATATTTATAAAACAATGTGTCGGTCTGTGTACATGTCCGTCTGTTGCCTAAGATCTCTGGAAACGGTTAACTTATTGCGATAAAGTTATTATTATTATTTTATAAGATATTTATCCAAATATTACTCATCATTTATTCCACTATGGGAATACTTCATGTATTTAAGTAGTGAATGACAAAGATTAAGAAAATGTCGGTAAATATTATATCGATTTGAAGGAAAGCAAGAAAAATATATAATTACAATTCAATGAGAAATTATAGAATATATTTCAACTGAAAACCCAAAATGTAATTAATTCAAAGACAAGCCCTATGGCTGTAGTAGTGATTATTAAAAAATTCTCAAAAAATTACGTAACTATAAATCAGCATTTAACTAACGCATCATAAATCGATTTTTTCTTTTGAAAATTCAAAAAGTCCTGAGCTTGATAAACAAGGAAAAGGTTTTTGGTACTTTAATTTACACCATGTATTGGCAAAAGTGATTACTGCCACACGGTTATTGGTATAGGAAAATGTGAGACCCGACCATGGGAACTCGGTGATTAGTTCGTAGAGCTCGGATTCAAACAAAGACCCACAACTCCATAAATGTGTAACTAAACATAATTATGCTACACGGCTTATACGGACTTATGAGTCCATCATGCAATAAAAATTATACAAAAAAAATTCCAAAGAGCTTCGGTGACAGGATATCTCAAATACCGCAAACAGCATCGTAACGATAGAGGGTGCTTGGCCACGATCCGTTCTGGAGCTTTGGAGTTAAAAAAAAAATAGTTGTTTGGTACCTCACAACCCCATAATATTGATGGTTTTCACATTAATATAGAGCTGTGCAGTTTCATCAAATCCATTAAGTATGTATATAAGTAACTCAATAAAGGGAGTGACCAAACAACGTTTTGTATAAACTAAACCAATAAAGTGGAACAGTTTCAGATGGGATTATTCGGGGTGTAATGAATTTAGTTGACCATCTCTAAAATGGTTAGCGTACATATTTTAAAATAAGTATTGTAATGTCAATGACGTCACTAGCCACCCATGACACTTAACATTGATATCCTTCTTTAAAGTAAGCGTGCACTGAGAATCCATCTGCTAAGAGCTTACTTACAATGAGGTTTCTTTATATAAGGCTTGACAAATTAAGAAATATAAGTTTCTAAAGCAAGGAGCTTATATTGAGGAAACCCCAGAAGCAATTAAGGGTGATGCCCTCAGTCTGATATATATTGTAGATCATAATAGAATAGTGGTACTAATTTAGAATACGTCTACATGTTATCAAAAGTCCCAATTTCAGTTGAAATCTTAAGTACCGTGAATGACGTAGCCCACTTACCATACCGATTAGTTTGCAAAGCACTGGGAATGTTTGTGGATTACTTACACTGGAGCAATACTTTAGCAGAAGACGCATTGTATACCTCTTCTTCCTAACACAGATACTTACTCTCAAACATATTTATATTATTCATGTGACAGGTCTTCTCGCAATATAGCTCGCCCATATGTAAGGTATGTGGGAAGATATTAAAAATAGAACAAGAAAAGATAAATTGGAATATAATTTGGACTTCAATGAAGATTGTTTTTATGAAGGTTAGAGTGAACTCAAACACATTGCAAGGTATCTCTCGGCCAAAAGCGTGAAGGGCTTGTATATTCTTCTACCAACAGTTTGCACATATTTATATTCTGTAGAGACTATTTGAAAGAAACGACAAGCAACCAGCTATTTTTACAAATATTTAATAGAATTTAGTCTATTGAACAAAGAACAATTATTTAGCTTAGACTTAAAGGTATTTTATAATGATATACACTATTAGGAAAAGTGATCTTTTAAGTCGCACTCGGAAGTAAAGACAAATATATTTATAATTAATATATCATTGGCTAGGCTCAGGTCTGAAGAAAGTTCTGCTACTTTTTTTTATAATAAAGCAGAACAACACATGAAATATGTCGTCATAGAAGACTAAGCTACATTCAAATAAGAATGAAAAAAATTAAAATAAAGAGGGTATCATTTTTTCATTTATTATTCCTTAACAATTCAAATATTAATATTACTAAAAATTAGTTTAATAGTTAAGATATTTTGAAATTAATATAATTTATTTTAGCTGTTTAATTATGTATTAAATTTTTTTTAGAAAATATATTTAACTAAGACATGCCTTAGGTTCGTAGTTCTCACCATTTCTAGTTCAGATCAGGATGAAATGAGTTTCAAGATATCATGGTTTTATTCATATTTACAGAGTTTAGGTTAAGTATTTACATCAATTAAAAAAAGGCTATGGGTGTAGTACATTAACATATACTTAAAAAACTGTAATTACAAGGTCAAACAATACTATTAATCACATCATACTGTTGGAAATTGTGTAGGACAATTTTCAAACAAAATCTCTTTTTATACTAAACTCAAGTCTTCAAAAAATTAGTTAACGATAATGGGTGCGTAAAAATCACTACATATAGGTGAACTTTTTATACATAAAATAGATAATAATAAATTATTTAACGCTGTCATCCCGGTTACAAGAATACAAAGAGCCTAATGATATTAAAATAATAATTTATTGAATATAATTTGTGTTGGGTTAGTTGAAATTAGCCCACAGTGATAATTTTATATATATGGCACAAAGTAAATACCGACTCTGCAAGAACAGGGGCTCAGATTGAACGATGTAGTTGTTGCGCTGTGTGATCGATCATCCCTGATGGTCCACATTTAACTATACTGGAGTCGTTTCTTACAAACAAAAAAACTATTTTGAAATAAATTATTCCATTGTTTGCTTCTCTCATCATCTACTCTTCGCGCATGCACCGATACCCGCTGCATGCATCCACCTCTCCGAGCGCTATTGCTCCGAGACGTAATTGGTCGACTCCTCCTTCATTCATATCCTTCTCTGATGTCGATCTGGGAGCCTATTTAACATCATGTATCATCTAAAATAGACACAGAACAATATTCAATCTCCTTGGCTGAACATGTTAATAACGTTGTCTTTCTTCGACCAATTTACTAGCTACAAGAGACAACTGCCCGGGACGCTATGTCATCCAACTCGGCCGTGGCTACGATCAGCTCCAGCTATCTCCCGCCTCTACAAGGACATTTTATGATTATCAACGCGGTCAGTCTACCCTGCTAGGGGAGATAGTCCGTTTTATTTAGCCCACTACAATTGATATTCCTCTCGGGATCATAAGTTTATTTTCAGTAATCTTATTGTGTACGATTTGTTTACCTTAGTCAAGATGTTGTTTATATATTAATATGTAGTAATCCATTGCTTAGCGACTCTACTCTATACATGTATAAGGTTAAGATTTAACTAATATTTATTAGTTCAATCTGTTTAGGTATGCCTATTCCTAGCTTACAGAGCATTTGGTTCCTTCATAGCAAAACTATTTTATTGTGGCATTGTATACCCTGTAAGAATAGTTTTACCAGTTTGGCATAGCACCGTTTAATGAGTTGTATACAGCTTTTAGGATATATATATATATATATATGACAGTGCAGTGTGTAGACACTGGTTACTTCTCTTGGGTTTACCTCTAACGGGTCAACCGTTACTTGATTGTCGCTTAACGACTTATTGTAGCTATGGGTTTTTTAATACTAAGCCTAGTCACTCTGAAGTTGATCTATTAGTTTATATGGGACTTTCTGTCACCTATTACCGGGAAACGTCAACTCCAGGAAAATAGAAGTTCACTATTAGCAGTTCACGGCCTAATTAGGCCTTTACCCCCAACAAATTGTATCTTGTTCTCTTTGTTAGCATATTTTCTCTATATTACTTGTTTGCCGGACATATACTTGCTTGGCCTCTTGGTCTCTTACATTTGGCCGCATTTTATACCGCTTAGACGGGATCCTTAAGTTTGGGCGAAAGAACATATTCCTGTTCTACAGTATTTCTTTCTTACAAGTTTTGATATATTTGGTATATTCGGGAACTTATGATTATTTTAATGTTTTACTAATTAGGACATCTCTATAAAAAGTACAAGGGATATAGATTGCCACCCCTAACGGTGGTCTTGACGTTCACGCAATTTGTAAACAATAATTAAATGGCTACTAACTATGAAAGGGTCATCACCAATGTCCCACAATATATAGTTTTAAGGAACAACTTTAGCTATATGAGTCACCATTTGTATTAACGGGATGATAAATTTACCTGCTGTCACTAACTACTTTCTACCTTGCCTTTTTATTGCCTTTAGCTAAAAAATCTCAGTAATAAAAGCTAGTTTATAACTTCTGAATCGTTGCTCGAGCTCTATTTCCTTGCGTTGCAGGTTTCTTACTCTAAGTTGACCACCTAATCTTGCTTATTGCACTAATGCTTATCTTAACTCATAAAGCTCTATTAACAAGTGCAATCTCATTTAGGCTTATTGCAACAGGTCAGATATAGAACTCATCAAAATATATTTTCTCTATTACTTTGACCAATCATCAAATTGTGTTGTGTTAGCAGAGAGTACACCTCGACACCCACTTAAAGGATTAAATTTTTAATATATAACTTATTCTCTATTAAATAAATTATTATATGACATATACTTGTACCTTTATTCATAATTTGACCCCAACCCCCTTTGGGAGGGTTCAAGTTTAGAGCTAACAATTGAAACAAAACTAACCAAGTTTCTTGTTGAAAAGTAAGGTTCTGTTAGTTTTAAATAGTTTATAATATTAATAAGGATAACTATTACAAATAATAATACTTCATTATCACACTAATTGTCAATATCTTGAACTAAACTTTAATTAAAGGCTAGAAATAAAATAAACATTATAATGATGCTAGAAAAATATTACTTGATATATATTATACTTTAAAGGATTATGAGTAAAAACACACTTTTGTAATTAAAATTTTATCCTGTTGTTTTAATGTTGAAAAATAACATAAGTTTTCAAATCCCTAATTTAATTATAATTGAATATTCATTTTATTGATTCTTTTTGGTTTTTAGTGGGATGAGGGTGTGTTAAATTAATTGACATATTGTTTATTATTTATTTAAAAAATGTGTATGATATGTATTTGTTTTTGTGCACCATCCACCCTCCCACTATAACACTTCTATTCTAAATATTATTTCAAAGGTTTATTTTATCCTTGGAAATGCTTGATGAAGTAGGCTCTTGGTACAGAGAAATGAAGATGGATTTAAATGACAGACAACCAACTTTAATAAAAAAACCTAGGTAACAATGATGATGTAGATGAGTTCAACTCCGGTGATGTTGGAGGAAGTTCTGGTTACACCTTCAGACAATGCACCTTAATTATTCTAGTTCAGGGTTCAGGCATAGTAACTAACTCCTTTAGATGCTAACATGTTTTTACGGACATTAAATTATAGAATAAAAATTATTACTTTATCAAAATATTAAGTCAAGTTAAGCTCTACTATACATCCAACATATTATACTGGCTAACCATTAAATAATATTATATGCTACGTATGAAAATAGATAATACGGAACTCCACACGGACTTTCTCGCTCTATTGTTTAAAAATAAAGATATGTATTCAAAACTCGTAATACATCTGAAACAAAATAATATGTACTAGTAGACTCGAGAAAAAATTGCGTTATACTTACCCTAAACATTTTTTGACTCCCATATTTAAATTTTATGATTTTCTTTTTAAGGAATTAAAGTCCTCAATAGTATATTTGTACCAAAATAAAAGATTGATGTTGGGTCCACAAGGTTCAATATTTAATATTAAAGTTTTTACCTCTGGTTAAAATGTTTGACTTTTTATCAGGGGTTGCACATCTTATGGTTATTGCATTTTTATTAAATACTTATTTATAAATTTAGACCAATAAAAAGGTAGATATTGACTAATGAGTGCAAAACGATGGAGATAGATCGCTGATGTATAAATAATTCCCTTAGAGATTAAAGATAAAAGGACATACTTTTTGGGAGACTTGCTTATCTACTACTATGTGGAATTAGAGAATTATTGCGTTAGAACTGAAGTTGTATCTCTGTACAACTAAAGCTCACAACATTCTATTAATATATTTGCCAATACTTCAAAATATTAGTTTTATAAAGATAAATGTCAAATAAAAGTTTATATTTTAATAGTACTACAATTTTGCAATGATAAGTTTATTTAGTATCACAAATAGTCGCGGAGATAAGGAAATTTCTACTTCTTTAAATACTTTAAATTCATTTTCATAGTATAATAAAAATAGCCAGTTTATTTATAAACTTAATCAACACCTATATACGAATTTTAATCAAAATCTTTATAGCAGACTTTGAGAAAATTGATTTTTCGCTTTTGACCCTTCAGTAAACTACCTTTAATTTTAGGGTTGGATAGGTATCCAATTCCAAAAAACCTCTTAGGGAAACGCTATGGAAACACTAGGTACTAAGTTTTAACCCGATCGGTAAAATAGTTTAGGCTCTAGTTTGAGATACAGATAGACATACAGATGGAAATTCAAAAACCACTTTCTCTGATTCAGGGGGTCGAAATCTCGATTTCGATATTTTTTTTACGATCATGATATTTTATATATCTGTAAGATATCAAGAAATTAAAAAGTAGAAAAAAATCAAAATAAGAACTTCTTAGCATTATTTAAAAAATAAATTGTATTTAAAAAAATTAAAAATAATATTTATTATAATATTTTTTCTTGTTTTCTCAGTTTCAAAACTTTTCTTGTCAATAGTGACCACTTCTTAACATATGTCCTTTCAAATCATATGTTTTATCATAGGGATACATTCTAGCAAACTATTAACTTTTCCAGAAAATCCCTACTGGTCTTCCTAACAAAATCAGACTGTAACTAAATGTGTCGCGTTCCCCTGATTTTTTTTAGCAGCAACTATTATCTGTTCGCTTCTGATTTCAAGACTATCGTCGTTTATAAAGAGGACTAAAATAAACTTCATTGATTTCCTCCAATTAATACAAATATTCTGTGTGTTTAATCATAAAACAAAACTAATAAATTTACAGAACATAGAATTTTTGATTTAGAAGTTATAATCTTTATCAACTCCAAAGCTTTCACCATAGTTATCTCTACCTGATTTTGAGTCCTTTACTTTCTGTGTGGTTAAAATATTTGGGACTAAAAATATTATTGTTTAAATGGATTCATTTTAAAAACCAACGTTAAGAAGTGCACAGCCTTGAACAAAAACTAGTGATGAAATAAACAAGATATTTAGTGTTTAACTAAATACTTTATAATATTTTAATTTCTTTTGATTATTCGCATTTTGAATTTTCTATCAGCTATTGAATAGCTCTTCTATAATTGTTTCAAATTTATACTTTCGTGTTCATCGGGAAGTATGAAAAATCTTCTGGACCAAAACCATAAAAGATGTATTACTCTGGTATTTCCGATTTGTTTGCACATTTAGAGTGGATTATCTAAAATTTCTTAAGATAAATTTTTTAGTTCATCTAAAAGTAGATTAAAATATTGTGTACAGTACTTAAAAACATACAAACACCATTATATATGTAATAATATATACTATGCTAATGTGGTAGAGATAAGTATGGAACAATTCAAGTCAAACGTGCAATCATTTTCGTGGAAGGAGATTGGGAAATGTTTTAGGAATAAACATACTCAGTATACTCAGAAGAGATTCGAACACACTACCCCTGTGCCTAAAGGCCAGACAAAATTAGTTTGACAGTACCTTTACCCTACTCTCCTTGAATTAATCACAGTTTAAATAAAATATACTTAAAAAATTTTTTATTTCTTGCGGGATGATTTTTAAAATGTACTGTACCCTTGATTTACCATCATCTTAGCTTGATTGCTTGGACAGTATCACTTTGGAGGCTAAGTCATAGTGGAACCAACGAAGGTAAGTCTACTGGAGTCCATGCAGCGTATGATAGCTAGCAGAAGATTTGTATTGAAAACATTGATTGTATGTCACTAATATTAACCGATGCGAAATAATTATCCTTGTATTAGTAATATTATATTATCAATCAAAAGAGTTACCAAACCTTTATATAAATAATTCCCTAAGGATTACTGAATAATTTGATTTTTCTTAACTAATGGAAATAACAAAAAAATATGAATAAACAATCTATTATACATTTTGTTGTTACAACAAGAAATAGCTTAGTATAGTGAATGAAATAATAAATTATAAAGTATTATATTCACACTTGAATCTTGCTATAATTGGTAACAAATTAAATATAAATGGGTTATAACTTAGGCTAAGAGTCATACCAAGTGTTATTTTCAATATAAAACGTATCTAGTTTGTGAGCACATGCACAGGAACATAACCGAAAACAGTTTGTAGGACGTTATTAACCGCCCTGATTTCATCCGGTTATTCATCTGATTATCCCTATGCTGGATTTCCTATATCTTCAAAGGGTAAGCAAAGGTTTCATCTACTAAATTCATAAGTTTCTTTTTTTTTTAAAAAACCGCTTCGGTTAACCATACGGACTTAACGTAAAGCTCGCCTATTCTGATTTGTCCGTGAGAAATTGGTCAGTAATCGAATAAGGTCCGGGTTTATTAAGGGCTGTATTTCTCAAATGGTTTCCCACTCTTCATCAACACAAATTTGGTAGGTTTACTCAAGTTATACCTCCCTTATCTATATGTTTAGTTTTTGTGATTAGGACACTGATAGATTATAAGGATAATAAAACATGGTGCAAATAAAATATTAAAGCCATTTTCATAATTCCTGGCAAAGGATTGGAGATGGTGGTGACGCATTATACCATTCCTTTTGTTTAACACTTGTGGTATCAGCCTTTTGTCACAGTCTACAGCCAAACAATATATTTAATATGGGACATCCAAAGTAATAAATAGAGGAATTAATGAATACCGTAATAAACGTTTATAGTGGAGGTATAGAAATTATAATTTCCAGAAACTAAACAACAGTACTGTGAAAAACTTAAGGTGGTATGAAAGGCAACACAAGTTATGGTCAGTATTTTTAAATTTCTTATCATCATAAATTGCTATTGGTCAAAATAAATCAAATACCTCTTCAATAGATACGTTTAGTCTAGCTTGTTACAATTAGTTATCTCAACAGACCTTGGGTTGATCTTGGTGGTCTTGCTTAGCCACAGACAAATAATGTAGCCAGACACTCAACCTCAAGGTTAAAATTGTTGCACTCCTTTAGGCATCTTGAGTCCTTCAACACTAGGATCACTGCGATTGGTTCTATTATCACCAACAGTGACACTAGCGAGGCTCAGTGTTGAAAGACTCAAGCTGGCAATAGGAGCACAGCGAAACCCCCGTAAGTTTGAGAGTCTGTTTCTTACTCGTCTGTGGTCTTGTCTTGGCTTAAAGTGATTGCCCCAGGACCTGATGTTCGTGGGTTAAGAACCCAACAGAGGGTCAATTGATTTTTACTGATCGTTAACAATTTTAAGTAAAGTAAAACCATTGGTTCCACGTCAATTGTGGTATGTTAAATATCCCTGGAAGGTATGTGAAATTAACTTTCCAGCAATACTCGTAGGTACTTTCTCACTCGCTCTTAGAAATCCAACTCTGAAAGTAACGGTAAACTACTGCACTTTTAGAACTTCTTTATTAAATTTGCTTTCATCCAGATGGTGCAGGCAGCATGAACCGGGTGAAACACTGAGTGGATACCAAGTTCTCGATAGTTAAGAAACACATCAGGACTGACCCTCGTGTTTACCACTAGAATAATATTAATAATAGCTATAATCAGTTTAGTGAAACTTGACTGCGAATTATTATCTTCGTTTAAAACGTTTCTCGTCAAATTTCACTTTACTCGGAACAGATTAAGAAGGGTTGAGATTACTTTGTGTAGAAAATTGAACCAAACGTATTTCCTGTAGCCCTAATGTAAGGCTATTTGCCATCTGACTATGTATTTCCATAAATTTTTCTAATTTGTAAATATTTTACAGCTTATTATTAACTTTCGGTGAGTTAAAATGTGATTCAAAGTTTGTCCACGGCTTGACACGTTATGGTGTCGCGAATGACAAACATATTTTAATACGGTAGGAAGATTGTCTAGCACTGTTTAAAATGATTAAATTAACGAGTTTTGTAATATGGAATATAACTTACATTTTTATTAAGTAAATTTATCTTTCTAAAAATGTATTCACTCTGTTTACGGGGTGGCTATTATTATACTAACAGTAAATAATTGAATGGCACGTCTCGTAAATATAAAAGATACAAGAAAAGTAATGTAAATACGTCTAAAGTAGCGTGCGTTTATATTCTGATAGATGGAAGTAAACATTTTAATTCTTTTTAAAACATTTTTCATATTCATTGCCATATTAAATTTTAAACTTCTATATTAAATTTCATTTTATATTATATTAATTTAATCTCTAATCCATGGCCAACAATTTCACTTTTGTTTTAATGCATGGTTATTATCTTTGGACTTGTAGAAAAGAACATTTTTGAATTTGATTCTTGGAACACAATTTGAAAATAAAATAAAAAATAGGCGTCTTCTTTTTCAGCGTTTAAACAAGAAACCAAATCTGTGTGGCTCCCAAATAAATTTGATTTAAATATGGAAAACAGTTTAAAAGTGCAATAAAAGTATGAAAATAGAAATCTAATTGTCTAGGGAATTATTATAAACTGTTTATATCCAGAAACTGTGGTGTGTTTAAAATTAGGACGAAATAAATTCACTAACTTTTTTTTTTCTAGATGTACACATCACTCATACAGTCTTATTCAGACACTCTACCTTCCCTTGAACCTCAATTAATATTTTATTTCTGCAAAATTATTAATACAACTATTGATTTTTTTTCAACAACACTATTTTTGATCAATTATTTTTGGTCAAAAGTAGCGGCAAACTTTTTTTGTAAGATAATAATTATATTTACTCGGAATTCCATAGGCAGGATTGGGATGTGGACACAATTAATGAATATTAATAACATACAAAATTTCAAAAATTGTTTTTTATTGTAATTTAATTAGTGCTTTTTTTAGTGATCCATTTTTTTAATTTAAATGGTCCTTGTTACATTTTATGTAGTTTCTTTCAACTCTTGTAGAGATTTACAGCAAATCATTGTTGTAGTTAGGTTACTGTTATTAATATTAGCACCACACCGTATAATTAAATCTCCTCACTCTTTTGGGACGTCTTTTTAAATTCTTTCCAAAATTTGACTAGGTAGTTAATTTTAAAATATGGTTTTAATCAATTATTTGAGAAAACATAATTTTATTAAGCTAATTAGCTATAGTTGCCAATTAAAATGGTGTATTTTTATCATTTTGTTTTTCCATGATCGCGTTCTTTAGAAGAAATATCGTTAAACTCTTCAAAACTCCTCGTACACATTTTGTATTAAGCTTGGATTGCTGAAAAAATATTAATCGGGTTAAATATTTCAGAGAAATAGATTTTAAAACTAAAGCATGAATTCTATAAGTATAACACGAAAATCTTACCATCATAACACATTTATAAAATATGTAAAATAGATATATTCTGTGAACAAACATTGATTAAATAATATGTTTATTAGCAGTGTTATATATTCTTCCCACGAGTGAGACGTATAAAATCTATTTCAAATCTAGTCCCTTCTTAAACATACGCCTGCCAGATATTTTAAAATATTTCCTTACATAAAACATTTTGAGTCTTTCCATTGGAGGCTTAAAGGAACAATTTATTATTTTCTTGCTTTAGAGCAGGTGACGCAGAACTATTCATGAGAAAAGCATGGTTAGTGTACTTTAAAAAACTGTCATTGTAATTTACTGATTGTGATGGCGAATCATTACTTGACGGGAAATTTAAGTCGTTTAAATTCAAGTTGTCATTCACTCAGAATTTACGGGTATATGGTATGAACACGCGCTGTCCTTAGAACAGCCAGTTAAAATCGCTGCTTCGATTATGTATTGTTTCAAATCACGCGCTTGTAACGTTGTTAGATTACAAAGGGTTAAAACATTTCATTACAATAATAGTAGAAACTAACTCTAAAATGAGTTTATAAGTTGGCATACTTATTGTTAGTGGAGAAAGCTAATTTAAAATTCAACAGTGTAATGTGATTTGCCACTCTACCATATAGTTCCCTATATTTTTCTAATTTGTAATTATTCTACAAATTATTTTTATTTTAGTTCAATTAAATTATATACCTCATAGTTCGTTCGCAGCATAACGTACTATGTTGCCGTACTTGACAAAACAGTACTATTTATATCCACTCACAATAAAACGGAAGGAAGATCGTCTAACACTTTAAAATAACTAAAATAATAAATTTTGAGCTAAGGAAGAACAATTACCTTCTATTTAACTTGTAAGAAATTTATTCAATCTTTTTTATTTATCTTCAATGTCGGACATGATTTTATTCAAAGGCATGCGCAGGACTTTTAAACACGTGAGTGGAGTGTCTCGTAATTATTAAAGAAGAAAATAAATTAATTTAAATAATTCCAAACGAGCACGCATTTCAATTCTGACAGATGGAAATAAACATTTTAATTATTTAAAAAAACCTTGTTCATATTCATTGACATATATTTTCAATCTTTATATTAAATTGAATTTTATTTTATATTTAACCCTAGTCCATAGACAACAGTTTATCTTTTGGTTTAATGTTTAAGTTTTCTATTTAGACTTGAAAAAAATTATAACGTTTTAAATTTAATTCCTGGAATACTTTTGGAGAAGATTGGTGTCTTCTTTCTCGGCGTCTTAAAAACATGGAACAAAATCTGTGTGGCTCCTAGATAAATTTATTTTTTAAAGTGAAACAATATTTTAAAAGTGAAACAAACGTACATGAATAGAAATTTAAGTGTCTAGGGAAGAACTAGAAACTGTATATTTCCTGAAAATATGGAGGAGTGGAAATTAAAAAAATAAAACACATAACAGAAATTCGTTCTGTTTCAACATGGACATATTTATTGGTGAGATCTAGCCAAATCTTCAACTTTAAATATTTCTCTCTCTCTCTCTTTATTTTTCATCAAGAACCAAAGATTTATGTAAAACTTTCAGAAAATACTAAATATATTCAAACTCTTTATATATTACGTAGCATTAATTAATATTATATTTTCTGTCAAAATATTAATTCTATTGATTTTTTCCCCTAAATAATACTACTACATTTTTACTCTAAACTTTAATATTATGTATGTTTATCCTGAATTATTTTTATTTCACTCTGGTATTATATATTCTAAACTTTTAAATCCAACCATGTTCTGAGATTATTATTTTTAATTGATCAATCTTGTTTAAGAATAGATGTAATACCATATTTTATTTTTTATTTTGTAAGATTAGAATTGTATTTACTCGGAATTACATATGTAGGATTGGGGTGTGGTGACAATGAAACAATAATAATAATAATAACCCGCAAAATATTCAATTTTTTTTCATTGTAGTTTAATTTCGCACATTTCATTCAGTGATCCATTTTATTTCAATTGTTCATATTTTATTTAAGTATTCCTTCAACTCTTTTAGAGGTTTACAGCACACCATTGTTGTAGGTAAGATAGTGTCATTATCACTAACATTGATCCATTCAGAAAAATGTTCCCGACCACAGCCAGTGGGATCGAGTGTTAAGAGTCGTCCTGCCGCCGTCAGAGTTAGCCGAGCTAAAGGTAATTTTAAATTATCCACTCCTATCAGCTAGGAGTGACGCCCACCAATTATAGTCTAAACGTATAATACACATATAACTGTAATCATCTCAATGTTAGTTTTTGTGGTGTAATGCAATTGAAGAAAGGTATTTTTATTAGAGCAGGGTAGTTAAATATTACTTCTTAATCTATCATACAATATACAAATTAGTAAATCCTATCCTCAGCTATAAATTGAATATTATTGGCCTATGTAATATTTACATTTATGGCTTTAGCTTTGTCATTTTTAGGAGTTTAAATGGCTCTTTCCCACAATTATGTTTCAGATTTATGACCTAAATTCAACAGATCCGGATACAAGTTTTTTATACATTCTTCAATAGCTTGATTAATTTTGCCCATCTTACTCGTTACCTTTATTTCTCCATTTGTTTAGGGAACATTACCCTCAAAAACTTGTAATAGTAACTTTGAAATTTCACCAGACAACGGGTCTTCTTTTAAATGAAATCTCGTGTTCACTGAAAGAGTTGAATTTTCTACTTGTGTTCATATGAAATAATAATTACTAGATATATTTACATCATCAGCTATAGTATTCCTCCAGATTACCAGCAGAGCTTGGTGAAAATCGCCCTATAAAACAAAGGTTACACCTCCCATTAGTTTGTCGATCCCTCTTATGACCGGGAGAGTTTGATTTGTATCCTTGTGTCCTCCCTTATGAAATATAGTGCATTCATCCCAGGTGATAATGGCCCATTTTGTCAAAACACTAGCCAAATAAGTTGTTTTGTTTTGCATACCAGAATTTTGCAATACCCGAGATTAGGTAGCAATTTAAATGCTGACTGTGTGGTTCGACCTTCTTGAAAAAATGTAGCAGCAATTCAGCACGATGATAATTTTTTTCCTAGAGTTTATTCAAGATAAAAATAATTGAATATGTTTTGTCCCCGTTCCACCTGAAGCATAGATAAAATATTTTACTTGATTTATGACCACACTTCTCAAAAATTTTGAATAAGCTGTGATTTGATCCTCTACTTTTTGATTTATTTATTTAGCACCGCGTCTTACTACCGGTTCGGTTTGTACGCTTTAGTACTAATTATGCTATTGGTTAGCAATTGGGAAATTTGAATTCAGAGGAAATTAATCCTTATTTACGTGGAGGGAGAGTGGGAAACCATTTAGGAAAAATCACACCCAGTTCACCCAACCTAGAATAGAATCTTGATCTCCCCATTCTCGTCAGTCTAGCTCAACACGAAACTAGCACGTTATCCAATTACGCCACCGAGGAGAGTTTACTAATTTTGTTTATTTTTTCAACATAACTTGATAATTTGGACAGGTACATGATCAACACGTTGGGAATCGTGTAAACTGTAATCCTTAAGCTTCTCATATGAAATTGATTGACACTTATTTTCTATCAATATTACAAATTATTTATAAAAGTAATTGTTATAAATAATAGACACATAAAGAAACTCTCCTTGTAGGCGATTAAGAATATCCTCTGTGTGGTTGTTCCATAGAAATAGCGAGTTAGGTTCTGGAGGTAGCGCTAACATGATGACAAATGGGAGCAGGCAAAGTGATAGACAACAAAGTGGTTGACACGAGAGGACAAAGTGGTAGACAGCAAACTGCTAGACACGAAAAAACGACACGGACCAAGTGATCGACACGAGCTGGACCATGTGATAGACAACCAACCGGTAGACAAAATGAAAACAAATATTTGGAAGGCTGGGTGGGTCAAGTGGCCGACACGACTTGGACCAACTGCTAGACAAGCTCAAGTATAGGAGTACAAAGTGACAGACAACCAAGCGGTCGACACGAGAGAACAAATCTGTAAAAAGACCAACTGCTAGACACCCAGAAACGACATGGTCCAAGTGATCGACACGAGCTGGACCATGTGATAGACAACCAGCCGGTAGACAAAATGAAAAAAATTATTTGGAAGGCTGGGTGGGTCAAGTGACCGACACGACTTGGACCAACTGCTAGACAAGCTCAAGTATAGGAGTACAAAGTGATAG
>CABEEJ010009632.1:6851-17608 GCA_901482245.1 Timema douglasi
CCCTACCATTACACATTAGCGTAAGTGCGTATAACCCGAACGGTTAGTAAGACGCGGTGCTAGTAATAATAATAATAATAATAATAAAGTCAGACGTCAGATCAACATAGAGTTGCAGTCAGCCAGGGTACACCACACCTGCAGTCAGCCCCCACCCCCTACCCCCTACCCCGGAGACTGCACGTGACTATCGATCCCCCCTCATCCCCTAGTCACACTGTATGGAGTGCGGCCTAGCCAGAGTCCCGCCAGTACCAAGATGGCCGTATGTCTAGCTTGACTCGTGCAGCGCGCGTGCCAATTGGGAAGGGGGGAGGGGGGCAGGTGTCACGTCATCACACCCGAGACAATCGACGGTTGGAATATTACCGGCTCATCTTCTCTTCTGGTTCTAAACTCGATCCCGGCAAGAAAAGGAACAACCTATGAAAGTGAATAGGCGAAGAAAGTTTTTAGAGAAAGTGTTTTACTCTTTTTTATTTTCCGCCGCACAAAAAAACAACAAGCGGACATTACTTCAGGCCCCGAGTTGAGGAGAGATCATCGACACGTCAGCCGCGAGAACGATCTCGAGAATCCCACAGCGAATGTGATAGCGTCGTCGTTCCATAACTTTTGTCTACCTGCGGTCCGAGACGTCGGTACCTGGCGTCGTCCCAACACTCCCTCGCGGTTATAATCAGAGAGAGAGAGAGAGAGAAGCTGTGTCCCGCGAGGGGAGACGGAGCATTGTTGTGTGTGTGTTCCTCTCAGTGGACTCGTGGCGGGAACGTTTCCTCCGCAATGCGGTGCATCGGCCTTGTCAGTGGTCCTGCGATGTCGAGATAATTTGTCGGTTGGCGTTATTTAACTCGTTAGTGGATGTAAACATCTACCTCTTTGGTCTCTCTCGCTCCGACTGAACACACGAGAGGCCATTCCGACATTCTGCTCGCTGATAATCGCGGATAAAACAGTTTGAAGTCAGCCGCGATCTTGGTAGGAGCTAAGGGTGGTCCCTACTAGCCTGTGGTAGGGAGTTAGGGCTGGTCCCTATTAGCCTGTGGCAGAGAGTTAAGGCCGGTCCCTATTAGCCTGTGGTAGGGAGTTAAGGGTGGTCCCTACTAGCCTGTGGCAGAGAGTTAAGGCCGGTCCCTATTAGCCTGTGGTAGGGAGTTAAGGGTGGTCCCTACTAGCCTGTGGCAGAGAGTTAAGGCCGGTCCCTATTAGCCTGTGGTAGGGAGTTAAGGGTGGTCCCTACTAGCCTGTGGTAGGGAGTTAGGGGTGGTCCCTACTAGCCTGTGGCAGAGAGTTAAGGTTGGTCCCTATTAGCCTGTGGCAGGGAGTTAAGGCCGGTCCCTATTAGCCTGTGGCAGGGAGTTAAGGCCGGTCCCTACTAGCCTGTGGCAGAGAGTTAAGGCCGGTCCCTACTAGCCTGTGGCAGAGAGTTAAGGCCGGTCCCTACTAGCCTGTGGTAGGGAGTTAAGGCCGGTCCCTAACTAGCCTGTGGCAGAGTGTTAAGGCTGGTCCCTACTAGCCTGTGGCAGAGAGTTAAGGCCGGTCCCTACTAGCCTGTGGCAGAGAGTTAAGGCTGGTCCCTACCATCGTGCGAGTGATTTGCGTCTTGACAAGTGCAACCAGAACGAAGCAGTGCAGGTTGCATCCCACTCGTACCGCTTGGAGGCCGCACAGTTGTATGCTGGTCGACAAAACCCCACTCGACATGAAGGCTGCCACCACTCAGGTAATAACCAGGGCTATTTGTTGTTGTTGTTTGGTTGGCAGGCTCCACTCTTAGGAGTGGCTGAGTGGTCTATGGTGTTAGATTCGTATTGTACTTGGTCGTCATTGGCAGGGAAATTGGGCTTAGAGCTCAATTTGCATTTATTGAATAGAATTCTAGATTGTGACCACCAATTATTGTGGTTTTATCACATTCCATTCAGGCAAGTGCTGGTGCATTTCTTTATACCTCACCTTCCTAATTTGATGTTGTTAATCAAGTATAAATTGTGTTTATTTATTACGGATATAACCAGACTGTCCCAAGTTGTCATAACACAACAGTCAAATGGGGCAGCGTGTGTTAAGGAAGGGTTCTAGTTGGCAACACACAATAGTCAAATCAAATGGAACAGCGTGTATTAGAAAGGGTTCTTAGTCAAGTCCCTTAGAAGTTGGGTCAATGATTTTAGGGTACTTCTTGTCTTTTACACAAAATAATTAAATTAATTTCCCTGCCTCATTGGTTTTTATTGACAATATGTTTATACTATATTTAAGAAAAAATACTCCTTAAATTACTAAGCTACACTTATCTTATCTCTACATTGATAACATCTGTAACAAGTCGATGTTTGAGTTTGTGTCTTGTGAGTTGTGACTGCGCAAGAGCGATATTTGGGTGGCTTAGAGCCCCCTGGAAGGGGTAATCTGGGGGAAATTGCCCCCCTCTGGGTGGCTCTACTACCAGTCCCATTCAAATATTTCCTTTGTAAACGCGTTAAGGTCTAGTACGGTACTCGAACAATTTATTTTGGAAAAAATAATAGCGAGAATAACACTGCCAAACAATTTTAATCACTAAATTTGACACATAAAAGGTACAGACTTTAATAAAATATTAACAAGAATAAGTCCAAATTAAAAAAAATAATAACTTGATTTCGTTGTTTCAAAGGATATCAATAGAGTAAAAAGTATACAGCCGGCTCACTTTTTGAGCAAGATGGCCACCATCGACAGGTCTGGACAGGTCTCAACAAGTTCCGACGGAGTTTAACAAGATTCTACAGTTCTCTCCAAGATAGATTTATTTTTAGATTGGAATTGAATGATTTATTGATTTACACATGATTGATTTATTGATTAACAAGTCTGGACAGATATAAACACGTTGTTAAATTCGAGGGGGTTTCCCCAATATCTTACAGCGTGATGTGTAAGTCCAAGATGGTGGATCTCATACCCCACAACTTGAACCAATACCGGTAAATCTCCCTAGTTTTTTTGGTAGGGCGTCATTTTCATACAACAAATGAACTGGTTTGAACACGTTTGATAATCAGATTTACTTATAATGTTACACATTTTATTCCCTTTGTTTTCCTTTTGTCTCCTTGCCATACCAGCATGTTTATATTTAACTTGTTTGAACCGGTTGAATGACCTCATTTCTTTGTTAGGTTATGCACATCAGGTCCCATTTCCACCACCACCACCACCTCACGGGCACCTCCTCCAGCTCGACACCCCTCCCACATTTTTAAACAATTTTATTTAATTTGATAATTAATATTATTTTAATACCTGTGCGTGACAGGTTGCATTTCAACCCCTTGTTCCACACTCACTTTTTTCAAATATTTATATCCATTCTAATTTTTTTCCCTCGCGCCACATCCAGATTCCCTTACGGTGATTTCCCTATGAATAATGCTGCAATTTCCCTTCTTTTAGCCAGCTAATCAATTGCTCGCTAAACTACTTTAACTCAGAGTGGTGATTTCCCTTTTACAACCTCTCTACCCACCCTCACCCATGATGTTAAGGTTTTTCCATTCTCCTTTCAGATGCAATATTGTTCTTGAACCCAGGATGGGAAGGTTTTCCAAACTCTTTTCAGGCGAATATAGGTACACTTCACAACAACAAAAAACTAACCTACAAGCGTTGCAACACAACAACCAAAACCCTCACTAGACCATCTTCACTTCATCATCATTCACTCTCCTACCAGCCGACTTTATGGTATCTCTCATCCTCCCTTCCCAAACGCTCCCACATCACTTCACTCCATACCCCTCAACCCCATATTTCTGCTGACACGACTTTACCACACCAACTCATCGGATAAGAGACCCAACCCATGCCTTGAAACAGGTTCCAACAGGCATGATGACCTAACACTCTTCTGATGACGTTACACACAATACAGATGCTTACGAGGCAAACCCGCTCAGACAGACTCTTGCAAGTATTTAAAAAATGTACTTTATCTCTCCTCTTCTTGCCAAACCTCATGTTCTTTGCTAAAACTAAACATTTTATCATCTTACACGTATCGGGAGTCATTTAACATGCATTGAATTGAAAGTTGTTGACCATGCATTCTACAGCAAATTAACATTTAATCAACATTTTCCCTTTCAAACCAACTCCATTGATCCTTACGTGTATTTATAACCTTTAATATCCTTTCTTCTTGGGTGGCTAGACCACCCGAAGCCATACCCACCTACAAGATTCAACCTTAATCTCTAATACTACACATTTCTTATCCTCGAAGACAATAGATACGTCTTCTAATCACCACCACACCTTCTGGAGGACCCTCCTCACGCCTTGGAACAGGTTCAGACAGCTACACAAGCCTCGCTCTCTCTGCATTATGTCGGTTAGCTACACAGCATGAAGAGGGCTCACCTACTTTGTCAAACTTTGAAAATGACCTCCCTCTATGCCTATCACACCTGCTAAACATTCAATAATCTGACCCTTAACAGAGTCAAGATACACCTGTCGGGTTCGACAGGTTCAGACTCAACCTAACCCAACCCAAACTAACCTTAACGTTAACCTTAACCTAAATTAACCTACCCAACCAAAGCTTCTGAACTTGACACATCTACAAAGGGGAACCTCAGGCTCGGTATGAATTCAATTCTCTAACCTTACATTCATGATGGCATAGGTATACATCCTGGAAGAGACAAATTCTCACGCACAGTGACATTATTATGTTTCATAACGGATCCCTCTTCAATCCTATAACCTACCTTCTCACCACCTGGATATATATCTTACCATCGTCCTAATCTTCAAGTCTATAACCTATTACAAAGTTCACCCACTTCCCCCGCCCTCTTGGGTTTACATATCACGCTGTAAGGTATCGGGGAAACCACCTTGAATTTCCAACGTGTTCATACCTGTCCAGATATGTCCAGACTTGTTCAGATATATGAATTAATCAATCAATAAAACCCCTGTAAATAAATAAATAAACCTTGTTGAAACCTGTAGAATCTTGTAAAGACATGTCGGAACTTGCCTGAACTTAAGATCTGATGAGACCTGTCCAGACCTGTCGATGGCGGCCATCCTGCTCAAAAAGTCAGCCAGCTGTATCCTTTTTACTCTACCGGTATCGTTCGGACATATTCCTCAACATTTCCAGAAAGGCTTCGACCTCCGAACTGGCATAAATGTCCACCTAAATAAATGTACAATATAGACTAGCTCCATCTTAACTTGCACTTTTTTAGCACTGCGTCTTACTACCTGTTCAGGCTTTACGCGTATGTACGAATTACGCTAATAGGCTAAGGGTGAGGTAGGTTGATTTTAGAAGAAGTATACCCGCATTTGCGTAGGGAGAGAGTGGGAAACCATTTAGGAAAAATCCTTCTCAATACACCCGAGTGGGATTCGAACGCCGATCTCCCCGTCATCGGCAGTTCCAGTCTATCATGAGAGTAACGCCTTAGACCATCCAACCACCGTAGTGGTTCTGAGAAAATTAAATGTCAATTAAAATTGAGATATGTATCTACACATTTATTTAGATATTCTATCTATTTTCTTGCAAAGTTGCCACGGTGTACATTGTGGAAAGAAGGGGTAACCAACATGACTTGAAGACAGTAAAGGTATTTTAGGCAGCTCACAAATCAATTAATTGTTTAATAATCAAAACCAAAGATTTTAACGTCTTCCCATTTTATGTGTCAAATGTAATTTATACATTTGTCTGGTAGTGCTATTTTTGTAAAAACATTATTTTCAAAAAGAAATGGTTTGCTTACATGACCCGCACTTAAGACCAATGTTATCAGCTTGTGTGGTAGTTTGTATTACTCAGGAATCTGCTGGTGGCCCGGTATTGATCTCCCACAATGCCCCATCTCTCTCTATATAACCATTACTTGAGTCAACTTGGGCAGGACTAGTTTTTGTGGCTGAGTGGTAAGGGATGCTGACAATTATTATTATTATTATTATTACTACTATTAGCACCGCGTCTTACTACCCGTTCGGGCTATACGCACTTACGCTAATGTGTAATGGTGGGGTGATTGTGAGATTAAATGGAGGACCTACAGTTTAACGTGGGATCCGAACCACGGTGGAGGCCTGGCATTCAACACATTCACAAGTTGTGATTAATACACGTCTTGTCGGAGGTGAAGGAAGGGTTTGGTAGATGCCGACAAGAATGGAGCATTTTATCGTCCTGCGATGAACTCGCTCTGTCAGTTCTGTTTCTTTAACCCTGTTTGGTCATTGAGGTTAACAGAAGTGGGGCAGGTCCTGTCGCCACAGGAAGGGCTTCTGGACTCGATCCCAGGACTTCTGGTCGGAGATGTGCCTATTATACTCGATAAACATGTGGTGCTGCCAAAATTGACATCTTACAGCTACCAACATTGACGTCTAACAGCTAAAGTTTGTTCACCACATCTTTTTACCTGAATGACAGTTAGAAAATCATATGTTTAGGTTTTGGGTTGCCAACACTTGTAAAAAGATCACTCTTTTGTTAGAGATGATAAGTTTTTTAATTACGTGTTATATTCTACATTTAAAATATCATAAAATTAAGTTTTATCACACAATTTCATTAACTTTTAATAATTTCTTTTTATCCAATCCGAAACAATATTTTAAATATATTTAAAAGTACTTAGTCTTAGTTTTGGAATGTTATCTGTGAAGTATAATATACTGCATACATTAATACCTTTTAATACAGGCATTATATTTACTTGGAAAAGAGAAAATAGCTGTCATTTTTATATATAATAAATTATTATTTTATTGTATTTCCAAATATTTAACTGAATAAAATATTTGTATCCACTGCGTGGGTGCACCATTGGAAAATAGCTTGTTTCCGCCATGTTCAATCACATGGTTTAAATTCGTCAATCACCATTTTGAAGATATATATACTCGTTAAACCTTTTGTGAAAGTGTTGTGAATATTAATTTTTTAAGTGGATTAAAACGATAAATAATCTTTATGCCCAACCTCATATAAATAAATAGTATTAGCCTAAATTACTGTGGTTAACTATCGCATCCATACATTACCATCTGTTTTCATTACATTTATTCAAAGTGACAGATGTCCTCTTGTAACTACCTTAACTTGCCAAGACTTGTCAAGGAGCTACCAGAGAATAACAGTATTTATTTTATTTGACATACTGGAAATAGAAGATATACAAATAATATTACAAATGCCAAGGTACCAGCCAAGGCAAGCCAAGTCGAAGATTTGTAGTTAAATATAACATATAATAAATATGACTATAATTCAATACAAACATATTGTTTAGTTAGTAAACTCGCCAAGTTAAGTTTAAGGTGAGAGACAACTCTAACTACCATCAAGGATAGTCAACAACAAGTTACGACTCAAAGATCAAGGGCGCCAATACCATTCGTGTTGTGATTGTCTTTATCTCTATGTCGTGTTCGTTTTCAAGAGCCCTTCGGGGCTGGTGTTAATGTTTGTCTCCATATGTTTCCCCATGTTTTTATTCATGTTTCTTATATATGCGTTTAAAAGAAATAATAATAAAACCTATCAAACAAACAAACAAAATGAGAATTAAACTCTATTTATTATATATAGTCATCTGGTGACAATAGTTTGTACTATTATGTCTTTTGAGATAAAGTAACACCTTCCAAATATAATAAACCCGCCACATAACGGCTAAGGTATTTTGGACTGTACAATTTAAGTCCCCAACGCACGCAATATCAGCATCATTTACTAAGCGCCTTACACACATGCGCTAATAATACGTACTCTAACGTAACTGAAGTTTAGGTACATAATAAATGCTATTCTTGGAAGTATCTTACGATCCAAACAATGCCCAAATACATCAAAGTTTAATTAGAGCCGTACTAAAAATATATGTGCTCATCCCAAAGAGGTATTTAAAGACATTAAGTGGTAAGCAATAAATCTATGGAACCAAATTATTCCGCTTTCTCAAAGCAATCTAATGTAATTCAGTGCTCTCGAAAATACAAAGCGCTACGCTAAAGTTTAAGAGCTTGCTTCTCGTCCAACCAAACATTATTCTACAAAGCAATAATTTTAATAAGCATATCGCTTATAGTTCCTTGATTCCCACATGATTAAATGTAAATTTAGACTATCAAGGAATTATTTACTTACATAAAACCTATTTAGTTTTACCACCACAACATAGCATAAGTTCGAAAGAGTTAAAGATAAAGCACATATCTGAAAGTTAAAGTGCTCGGTCCCCACATAACCATATGTTAATTTAAACTGTCCAAGTAAAACATACTCAAAATATCCCCAACAAACATCAACTGCTACTCAGAAAGTCGGCAAGAGCTCCAATAGACGCAAACCGCCGACCGGTGAAACAGAAGTTACGTTCCATAGGAGAACGGAAGGTTCTCCTAGCAGGAAAAATACAAAATGATACGTGGCTGCAAATCAACTACGCTGATAAAAAAAAATATCCTGAAATAGAAATTTAAATTAATAATTCCAAAATTAATAATTTTGAAAGGTTTCCCATAATATAGCCGAAAGAGAATTTTGAAGAATATAATTAAATCTAAGCTTAATTGCCGCTCTCACCTAGTAAGCCAGTGAGTAACCATGAAAAGAAACATCGCAATATATAGCCGACATAAGTGCATGGCATGCCCACAGAGAGAGGGAAAGAGGGAGGGGAAACATGGAGTGGAAGAGGAGAGACAAGCAGCGCTTAGGTAGGATTGCGGTGACTCTAGGAACTTGTAGAAACTCCTGGAACCATCCAGGCGTCGGAAACGGAAACTAAACTGGTGGTGTTTCCGTCACTCGTCTGTTTTTGTGCGGGGCTTCCTTCACGAACGGACCGTCGGATCGTATCTCAATTTAGTCAGTGGGATTGAGTTCTAGGGAGAGGAGTTCGCGGCACATGTGCTTCAGTGTTTATATTCAACAAGACAGAGGCTGAGTGTTCTCCCATTTGATTGGGCTTGTTGTTCTTATTTTTGTAACATCGTTACAAGCTTTTGGCGTAGGGATACATTAAGGACTATTTCTAGAAACTTTTTGAGCTGTCATTTAAGTAAACTCGGGTGGTGAATGTGCTCTACCAACATTGTCGTATTTCAGCTACTAACATTGACATCTTGCGGCTGTCAACAAGTGATACTACTCCTTGGCATGAAACGTACCCATCAATCCATTTACCTATGCGTAACCTTACATGATGACTGCGTAGATGAGTCACTCTCTTACTGCGCATCTCCCAGCGTTATCAACTGTACGATCTGGATATTACTTGCACCATACTATAATTTCAAACCCTGTAATTCCATTATTGGAATATTTCCTAAAAGTAAGATCCTGGGGCTCCGCTTTAAATCAACAAATTAATACACTAATTATTAATCTATCTTCTTTGTGTCTATCATCTATCTATATATCTATCTATCTATCTTTCTATCTATATTAATACAATTAAGAGTTTGTGTATCTATGTGTCATGAGTGTTAAGTGATATCTACAGAAACAAAGGTCTGAAATCTAATATCTAATAGCCCCTGTGCACGAACATGTGCACCTCAAAGCAAAATTTTAAAATTTGAATTTGTTTTGTTTACAAATTAATTAAAAACACGGTCGGAAGGAACAAAATTAAGAGTTTTTTTTATGTCTGTGTGAAGCAAATAATTTTTTTTGCCAGGGACTCCAGGTACTTATGCTAGTAGGCCTGTATTATAAAATTAGGTAGACTGATCATTATTGGGAGTCTAACCTACAAGCCAATTTCGTCAATTGTTTACTAAGCACCTGTTTAAAATTTTTGTATACACATAATTAATTATTCTAAACTATTTAGTATCCTGCCGGACAAAATACAATCCATTTCAGATCCGTGTTTTACCCCTAGAGACAAGCGAGTTGGACAGCTCCCTGGCATCGCTTTGCGACGTCTTAAGTCACGTAGCACACACACACACACACGAGACGCGATAGATGCACGGTTTCCCCTGCTCATCTCTGCAACATCATCTGACAGTCAAGGTAGCATTTCGTGGAACTTGTTTTCACTCCCTCATACAAACAGAAATAAACAAGCTCTAGTTGACCGCACTCCCGCAAACAGCGCACGTTTCCTCCGGTCGACCGTCGTTCATTTGTCCCGTTGTGTTTTGCGGTTGCTCAGGACCGAACACTTTCCTCCACTTCTAAGAACGGAAACAACAGTAATTTGATCATCTACTTCTTATTTAATCGGCGCGAGCATGATAGCCATAAGGTACTCCAGACAACTACACCAGCCACACCCCAGGCGGTAGAGCTACCTACTAACAAATGGACGAAGATGAACCCAATTTATTATTTATGATTTCTCGTCTCTCAAAGTAATCGATGCTGCGACCTGTAACAAGAGGGTTAGCTACATACATTTTTTTTACCGCATCTTACTGATCGTCCGGGCTATCCATAGTCAACTACGTATGGGGGTTTAAAGTTGAAGAAGGTAGAATGTACAGTAAATGTACCTACAATTGCAAGGAATGACAAGTGAACGCTGTAGGAACAGCTTTCAATAACCCTAGCTGGTATTCGAGCCCTGCCAATATTTTTACCATGGCCACCTCTTGCAATCACCTGAACTACTAATAGTCTACCATAGCCACCTCTTACAATCCCCTGAACTACTAATAGTCTACCATGGCCACCTCTTACAATCCCCTGAACTACTAATAGTCTAAAAGCC